>CAUYLG010057849.1:0-226192 GCA_963573385.1 Cacajao melanocephalus | reverse complement strand
TGATTGTGCCACCATACTCCAGCCTGGGTGACAGAGCAAGACCCTGTCTCACAACAGATGCTGGAGAGGATGTGGAGAAACAGGAACACTTTTACACTGTTGGTGGGAGTGTAAATTAGTTCAACCATTGTGGAAGACAGTGTGGTGATTCCTCAAGGACCTAGAAACAGAAATTCCATTTGACCCAGCAATCCCATTATTGGGTATATATTCAAAGGATTATAAACATTCTATTATAAAGACACATGAGCACATATGTTCATTGTGGCATTGTTTACAATAGCAAAGACCTGGAACCAACCCAAATACCCATTGATGATGGACTGGACAAGGAAAATGTGGCACAAATCCACCATGGAATACTACACAGCCATAACAAACAATGAGTTCGTGTCCTTTGTAGGGACATAGATGAATCTGGAAACCATCATTCTCAGCAAACTGACACAAGAACAGAAAATCAAACACCGCATGTTCTCACTCATAGGTGGGTGTTGAACAATGAGAACACATGGACACAGGGAGGGGAGCATCACATACTGGGGTCTGTTGGAGGTGTCCAAGGGAGGGTCAGTGGGGGATTGGGAGGTCAGGGAGGGATAGCGGGGAGAAATGCCAGATGTAGGTGACAAGGGGATAGAGGCAGCAAACCACATTGCCATGTGTGTACCTATGCAACAATCCTGCATGATTTGCACATGTACCCTAGAACCTAAAGTACAATTAAAAAAAAAAAAAAAAGAAAGAAAGAAAAGCAAAAGCTTTTAAGTGTGGTGAAGGAAATTTTAATCACATTTTCGATTTATGGATCATGCTTTTGGTGTCAAATCTAAGAACTCTTTGCCTGGTCTTAGATGCTGAAGATTTTCTCCAGTGTTTTCTACTAGAAGTTTTAGAGTTTTACATTTTAAATTTAAGTTGGTGATCATTTTGAGTTAATTATTTTATAAAATGTGAAACATAGATAAAGTTTCATTTTTTTTTAACCTATGGATAAACAATTGCTCCAGCAACATTGGTTTAAAAAAAATGTAGAATTTTTAAAAGACAAATTAAAAATCCTAAAATATTCACAGTCTCTATTAATTGAATCTGTCCTTTACATGCACACACACACACACACACACACAAACACACAACATGATCAAATCAACACCACTTGAAACCAACGATTCAAGGAAATAACTCTTATCTATAGGACTAAAAACTTGACCTCTATTCTTGGTACTTCCCCTTGCCTTACAATAGTAAATATGATTTTCAGCCTATGGAAACTTCTTCTGGCCTACCAACTTTTCAGTTTTTTTTTTCTCCAAAATATGCATTAAAGTGTATTCTTAGAGTTCCTTACAGTAGTGATGATCAAATGAGATAATTGACTTAAAAGCCCTTTTGAAATCAACAGACTGATTAAAATGTAAGAGATGTTATAACAGTGACAAAAAAGGTTTTATATAGTTTAATTACTTTAGCTTAATTATTTGAGGGTTGGGGGGAGAAATCAGACGATGAAAACTTTCACAAGTTAAATTACTGAATAAGAAAAAAGGCAGTCTTCCGACCTATTAAGCATTTTTTGTAATGTAGTAAATATTTGTTAGTTATTCATCAAGCATGCAGGAGTTTGATTTCCACTTGATTGAATGTCTGCTAAATGGAAGATTTTCTTAAATGTAAATTCATCTGCCAGTTTCCTATATGACTAAAGATACTGTAAAATATCCTTGTTATGTCTGGTTTTCATGTCACTCAAAAGATAACACTTTCAAATATTGTTCTACTTTTTTATTTGAGTTTTTCTTCCAAACAGATTCTTTTACAGATTTCACAATTAATTGTTTTCTTTATGTCTAAAAGCCTTCAACTGATATAAACTTTTTCAGACTGTGCATTAGTTTAGAATAAGCTGGATCATTTCAAACAGTGTGATTCTATTTTAATTGCTCTTTCCTGGATAATTAAATTATCACACTTAAATGAACTACATTCTGATTTGATATAAAAATACTCACCAAGTAGAATCCAACATACTAAATAATTATAATTTGTTATAGAGAGTTGTATACATGTAGTTATAGAAAATAAATATATTATAATTACTAATAAACTATATTACCTGTTAATGATTTATTTTTAATGTTTACATTAAAATATATGAGAAATATACAGGAAAGAACAATTATAATAGCTCTTCAAAAGGAACAATAAAAATTTAAGAATCCAATTGAGATGTACTACACTTACACTCACATCCACATGCCATGCAACATATCTGCTAAAATAGGTGACCTAAATAAAATAATAATAGTAATAGCAATCCTAATGATAGCTCTAAAATGATGCTTATTTCCTCGAACAGAAGCGATAGTTTCATTCTCTTTGATTCTCCTAATCGTTACCATCTTTTAAATAAATCTCTTCTGTGTAATGCATCAGGAGCATAGCCACAGCCTGAAGAGCAGTGGTATTGATTTCCATGTAATGATTAAAACAGTTAAGTTGCTATTACTGATGCGTATGGTGGTAATACTATATTCATCTCCACAGAAAAGGAGAAATGACTCCTTTGCTTCAGAGATATGCACATGAATGATGAAAAAGAGATTTTCAACTGTGTAAGAAAAGGGAGAGGCTAACTCTCAATGAGATGTAGTAGTCTATTGCCCACACCTGCACTGTTGAGTGCTATCAGACATAAGAGATCCTTTAAGTTCGTTTTTTTCTCTCTCTCCCTCTTTAAAAAGACTTCTATAACATATGAGATTAGAAATGCGGTATTCATGCCACAGGGAGAACGTTCATGTTTACCTATTTAAAAGAAAGCTGCAAGAAATAAGAAATATTTAATTTTTTGAAACCTTAGGTTAAATACCAAGCAATCAACATTAAGCAATTATTTAAATGCTATAGAAACATGCTCTTTACATCCTTGCTTCTCCAATGGGTGACTTATAATCAATGTTTCACTTACAGTAAAGGCTTTTAAGAAAACGGATCTCAAATTGTTGTCACAGATAGCACCGAATTTTAAACAACAATTTCAATGATTATATAAACCAGTTGTAAAAGATTCTTGTGCATAAAATAATTTATGTTGCAGGCCTGAGACTGCTATTCTTAAAATGTCATGCTTGCAAGGTTGCCTTTGTCTGCTGCCTGTGAAGTTTGATTTTGGTAGGGTTACTGCCATTTCCTAAGTGATAAGATGGTCTCACTGTCCCTAATCTGCTTGTGCAAACCATTTGGTTTATGCTGAACACTTGTTTTCCTTCTTGGGGGTCTGGAATTTGAGTAAGTGCTATGCAGAGTGCACTTACATGGCCAACCCCCAATACAATCCTTGGTCATTGACTAATAAACTTCCTTGAGCTGCCTCAATTTCATACTGGAAGAAATTAAGCACATCTTGTGTGACTCCTTGGGGAGAGGACACTTGGAAGCTTGTTCCTGGTTTTCTTCTGACTTTGCCCACATGCATTTTTCCTTTGTTTATTTGGCCTCCACATCTTTTCTCTATAATAAATCGTCATCACGAGTACAACCATATAATGAGTCCTGTGAGTTATTCTAGCAAATTACTGAACCTAGGGGCTCTTGGAAATTCCCAACACAGTTGTTTTCCTTATTTGAACAAGCCAACTAGCATTCATTTTTATATAGCTTCAGTTATATTAAAATCTTAACTAAGCTGGGCATGATATCCATGTTACTAATTATGAGGTTATTATCCTTTTTGATATTTTATTTTTTCATAAAATATATTTTTAACTATTGTTATTTTGGGGACCAGTTTGATTTATAGGATCACTTCTTTAAAATATGTTGAATGATGTGTATTTAAACATTATTTTCAAAATTAGTTTAAGTATGACTGTATCTATGTGAAAAAAATTATACTTATCCTATAATAAAAATTATTCTCCTACTGGGGAGAATCGCTGTTATTTCTTGATCTTAGATAATTTAATTTTTCAGAATTATGTGTATGATTAATAGTTTTAAATCAAATTTAAACAGAAGTTGATTCTAAAGCTTTGCTGCCCATGTTCCCACCTCCCTGTCACCCCCCAAAAAGTTTATGTTTAAAATACACTAGTAATGGAAAAAAAAATAAATTATATTTTTCATATGAAAAATTAAATACTGGAAAGTAGTTAATAGATGATACAAGAACATATATACAATTTTTAAACACTTTAATTAAAAGACAAAATTGATCTAGAAAGTTTCTAAACAAGTAGTAAAATAAACAACATAAGGAGAGACGTGTTTTTAGATAAATAAAAGTGTCTGGGATTCTTGACATAGCAAACATAAAGATAGAAATATTATAAAAATGAATTCTATGATGAAACCACAGCCACAAACAAAAATAGAGACAAGTGAAATAGATGAATGCAGTAGGTTGACTGGTAATGTTGCACAGAAAAAGGTTAAAACTTTGCTAGTAATTGCTGCCATGGAGTGAGAGACATGGCAATTGTGTTATAACATCATCTACTTTGCAAGGAGAAAACATGAAGATGTGTTTGTGATATCTCCAATATCTTTAGTTTTAGCAACCAATACATTCATTTTTAAACTGAAGTGGAATGAGCAAACATGTCTGATTGTCAGATCAAGGTAAGTACCTAGAACTTTTGTTGAGAGGTATGGACATTTCAAATGTAAGCTTGTATGTAAAAGTCCAGAACATTAAAGAAAGGAGACACACACACACACACACACACACACACACACACACACAAACACACACAGAGACACACACATTTCAAAGGTTGCCTTGAGGATTTTTAATATGTATTTTATTCTAACTAGAAAGAATAAGTTTTGCCCAAAACCAAACTAGTAAAGAGTATTTATTTATTCATTTATTCAACAAATAAACTGGAAAGACATGCAGAGCCTGATAAGAGAAAAGGCAACATAGCCTAAGGCACCTGCAGAGCTAGACAATGTATATTAGCATGGGTCAGCAAAATACACATGGGACTAGATTGTGAGGAAGATGGATCAGGGAGATACGGTAGAAATAGTTGGATGAGGGAAATGATATCAATTTGGGAGAACTGTTTTGGCATTAATAAATTATTGAGTGTCCTGTCAAAGGCCCCAATAAATTGTCTGAACATGATTCTAGGAAGAAGCATGAAAAAAGTAAAACGTACTAAATAAAGCAGATATGGTAGAATAGAAATGTAATAAAGGACAGTGGAAGAGATGATTAAAAGGCTCAAAGAATTGGACATTCTAGAGTGAATATACTATATAAAACAGAATCCTACTAATGTTATGTTTTACAAGTGATCCCAAAGAATGTACTGGTGAGAAAGGAACATTGGCAGGTTCAGTGGAGGATCTCCTCTAGTAGTCCAGGATTGAATGTATGAGATGCTGTTCTATTAGCAGAATCATTTATAGCAATGTGAATGAGAAAATTCTGAAATAATAGAAGGCAGATAGTGGCACTTACACATTACAGTCAAAGTAGATACAATTGTTTTAATGAAAGGCCAGATCAGAGTAGCATCCAAGAAAGCTTGACAGAAAGAGATTTCTGAAGATAGACAAGAACTCACTGCCCATAGGAACAAAATATATGATCAGTTAAAAAGATAGTAGTACCACTCAGTAGATAAAATGAAGTCAAGGATGGCTGATCAGGAAACCTAGATAAATTTTCCCCAGGAAAAATGTTTGGATTACTTACTCTGTTTTCAGACTGAACCATTTTTTAGTCTCAGAAAAGACTGACTAAAGTAGACTCTAGGTCCGTATAAGAATTTCTTTAGTCCTTACTCAAAATGAATCCGTGGCCAATTACTTAGATACTGACTCAGGTCACCATTCACTGATAAAACATGGATATCCAAACATTTTGAGGAGTGTTGGATATAGAGTCTTCACTGACATTTATAGCTAGGAATACAGAATGTCTTCATTAATCCTCTTAGCATGAAGGCAGACTATAAATGCGGTCCTGGACTAGATCTGGCTTTCAATGATTCCATTGAATTTCAATAGTCATTTCCCCTTTCTTCAACTGTACTAATAGAATTAGAATTGTTGTATGTTGTAGGTAGCATAAACTTTTCATTGGTTATTTTACTTATGTGGTTAGAACTAAAATAGTGGAAGAAGGAAATAGAAGTCTCTGAAACAGCCTCTCTGAAGTTAAAATAGTTAATTAAATAAAGTATTGCCTCCTTGATAAAATGATAAAGAGTAATGCCGCCATTAAATTCCTAAAGGGTAATGGTCTTCATCACATTTTTCTTACATATTTTAAAATTATTTTATTGCTAAACAATGCTAATTATCATCTGAGTCTTCAGCGAGTTGTAATCATTTTGCTGATGGAGAATCTTGCCTCGATCACGGCTGCCGACTGATCAGGGTGGTGGTTACTGTCGGCTGGAGTGGCTGTGGCAATTTCTTTTTTAATTTTTATTTTATTTTTATTTTTTAATTACAGACGGGGTTTCACCATGTTAGTCAGGCTGGTCTTGAACTCCCGACCTCAGGTGATCCGCCCGCCTTGGCCTCCAAAGTGCTTGGATTACAGGCGTGAGCCACCACGCCCGGCTGGCAACTTCTTAAAATAAGACAACAGTGCAGTTTGCCACATTGATCGACTCTTCCTTTCATGATAGATTTCTCTGTAGCATGCAATGCTGTTTGATAGCATTTTACCCACAGAAGAACCTCTTTCAGAAATGGAGTCAGTCCTTTCAAACCCTGCCACTGCTGTATCATCTAAGTTTATGTAATATTCTCTAAATCCTTTGTGGTCATGTCAGCAGTGTTCACAGCATTTCACCAGGAGTAGATGCCATCTCAAGAAACCACTTTCTTAAGAAGTAACTTCTCATCCATCCACATGTTATTATGGGATTGCAGCATTTCAGTCACATGTTCAGGCTTCATGCCTCTAGTTCTTTGCCTGTTTCCTCCATATCTGCAGTTACTTCCTACACTAAAGTCTTGAACCTCTCAATGCCATCCATGAGGGCTGGAATCAACTTCTTCCCAACTCCTATTAATGTTGCTATTTTAGCCTTTTCCCATGGTTCTTGAATGTCTTCATGGAGGTGAGGTTTTTCTAGAAGGTTTTCTTTCTTTTTTTTTTGTAGAGATGGAGTTTCACCATATTGGCCAGGGTGGTCTCGATCTCCTGACCTTGTGAACCACCCACCTTGGACTCCCAAAGTGCTGGGATTACAGACATGAGCCACTGTGCCTGGCCTTCCCAGAAGATTTTCAATGGACTTTGCCCAGATCCATCAGAGGAATCATTATCTATGGCTGCTATAGCTTAATGAAATATATTTCTTAAATAATAAGACTTGAAAGTAGAAATTATTCTTTGATTTATGGACTGCAGAATGGATGTTGTGTTAGCAGGCGTGAAAACAACATTAATTTCCTTATATATCTCCATCTAGATCTGCAACAGAGGTTTTGGGTTACCATGGTGCATTGTCAATGAGCAATACTGTTTCGAAAGGAATGTTTTTTCCTTCATTTTTCCAACAGTGGGCTTAAGATATTCAGTAAGCCATGCTATAAACATGTGCTGCAATTTAGTCTTTGATGTTCCACTTAGAGCACAGGCAAAATAGATTTAGCTAAGCTTAAGAACCCTAGGATTTTTTTAAAATGAGAAATGAGCAGTGGTTTCAACTTAAAGTGATTAGTCCCTAACGAGAGTCAGCTTGTCCTTTGAAACTTGGAAGCCAGACATTGACTTCTTGCTAGCTATTAGAGTCTTATATGCCATCTTCTTCTAGTATATGACTGTTTTATCTCCAGTGAAAATCTGTTTAGTGTAGCCACCTTCATTATTGATCTCAGCTAGATCTTCTTATAACATGCTGCAGCTTCTGCATCAGCACTTGCTGCTTCACCTTGTAGTTTTGCATTGTGGAGATGGTTTCTTAAACCTCATACACAACCCTTTGCTAGCATCAGACTTTTCTTGTGTAGCTTCCTCACCTCTCAACCTTTGTAGAATTGAAGAGAATTAGGGTCTTGCTCTGAATTAAGTTTTGTCTTAAGGGAACGCTGTGGCTGGTTTGATCTTCTGTCGAGACCACCAAAACTTTTTCCATATCAGCAGTAAGTCTGTGCCACTTTCTGTTACTCCTGGGCTCACAGGAGTAGCACATTTAATTTCCTTCACAAACTTTTCCTTTGAATTCACAACTTGGCTGTTTGGCTCAAGAGGTCTTAGCTTTCTACCTCTCTTGGCTTTCAACATGCCTTCCTTGCTAAGCTTCATTATTTCTAGCTTTTGATTTAAAGTGAAAGATGTATGACTCTTCTTCTACTTGAACATTTAGAGGCCATTGCAGTGTTATTAATTGGCCCAATTTCAGCATTGCTGTGTCTAAAAGAATAAGGAAGCCCAAGAACAGAGAAGAAATATTAGGGAATGATTGATCAGTTGGGGCAGTCAGAACACACACACAATATTTGTTAAGTTTGCCGTCTTATATGGCAATGGTTTGTGGCACCCCCAGACATTACAATTGTAACATCAAAGATCACTGATTGCAGATCATCATAACAGAAACATTAATGAAAAAGTTTGAAATATTGTGAGAATTACCAAAATGTGACACAAAGACACAAAATGAGCATATATTGTTGTAAATGTTTATGTAATTAAAGTTTGGTCTATAAAACCCAGCTGGATCTTGGGAGATAATAGATAACTACTGAAAAATCACCTATACTGTAGGTCCAATTATATCTGATGTCTGAGATTTAATATCTTTTGTGTAATAGATTAACATGAACTCGAGTAGATAATACACAGTTAGTGATGTAGGCAAATGCATTATTTTATATGCTTATCAGAATAAAGATGACAAATACTCCACAATAACTTGCCATGGACAGCAACATACTTCTACAGTTTCATCCCATAATATAACTTCTCCTGTTTTCTGTCATGACACAATTTAAAGAGACCTGAATCAGCTGCTGATCACACAAAGTATCACACTAGTCTACTCAATCAATGGCATCATACTAACAAGACTTAATAAGAAACAGGTCTAGACTTGAGCGTACACAGCTCTATGGAATCATTCAACTCTCAGGTCATTTGATATTGAAGTGTTACTGGTGAAAAACGATAATGTGTGGATACTGTAACAAAGCCCGATAAAATCCTATAGTAAATCTTATGCATATGTCAGAGATATCTGACATACCATGGTTTGAGTAACAATTTTTCCTATGTATGGTGGCACAAAAGTGATACACCTTCAGTAGAAACTGTACATTTAATTTTGAAGCCTAGGTGTAATGAGTGTATCTTTGATTTTGAATGTTTTCAAGTTACAATGGGTTTACCAGGATATAATCCCATTTTAAATCAAGAAGCATCTGTAATGTCGTGTTGCCTTGGCTTCCATTTTAAATATAGGCTTAACTTTTTCATACTAGAAGTAGAGCTTAGTCGGTCTTGACATGGTTTTCAGTTCTCTTCCTCCTCCCAGTTCCTCAATGTGGTTGATCCTGACATCTGTCTTATCCAATCACCTCCTGGTGACACTTCACTGTGGGTCAGCTAGATACAGATGACATAATTCACTCTGCTGATCGCTATACCACTCAAGGACTGCACAGATGCCTCAGTCCCAGAGCACTTGCATAGAACTCCTGCCTGCTTGCTCTAGATTCACCAATTAGAAATCACCAAAGGAAGCCTGCTTATATACTATCTTGGACCCCTGTAAATGTTTGACCCCACAAGTCCTTCTCTCTCACTCCCTACTTGCTGGTTAAGCATGCATATCCAGAATGGCTCTCCTCTTCCTATTGGCCTTGTGAGGAATGCTGTCTTCTCTCTGGGATCTGTAAGTTAAAAATTGCTTCTGTTATTTCATGTGTGTTTGTTTGTTCTTCTGCCTCCTCTGCAAGTCACTTGAATAACACCCAAATCTGTCTTTATTCCTGGTCAGAGCTCTCTTAGAGAATGGCTTTCTTGGTAGGAATACAGTGGACCTCTGGCAGACAAGAGCCACAAGGATATCTTCCAGTATAAATGAGTTTCCTGTGAGAGGGACACTTGGTTACTGGTGGTACAGTGGTATGCTTTGGAATTAGGCCATCTGCCTAATTCTGGAGCTGGAGCATATACTGGAGTATATAATATAATGGAGTAGTATAAACCTTTCAAAAAAACCCACACACAAGTATGTGGCCAACAGTTTCCAATGCCTTTCTGTATTTTTTAAATAAATCATTATATACACACACACACACACACACGCATAGACATATACACAAACACATACACGCATATATACATATATATACACATATATACATATATATATATATACATATATGTGATATGCACTCATTTTTACTTGCCTGTAATGTTAGTTTCTGATAAGCCTCTTCTACGAGGGCCAGGTTCTGGTTCACCACCTATGTGGACAAGGTTATTCATTCCTTTTATCAGTGTTCTTATTAGTGACTACAGAAAATCTTCCATTGATTGAGGCCTACTTTATTGAAATGTATTTATCTAAGGCATTGCTAATAAAGATTGCTTCCTCAAATACATTCTGAAAATTACTGTTATTGCTCCTCTTTAGTGATCAACCAGAAATGGCTTTCCCCTTTACCTGCATAATTCTGCAGTTCCCACTTTGTGTCCATGAAGTTTCTCTGCCTCTGATTCCTTCCCTGAATCCATGGTTCTCCTATGGCTACTGCTGGAACCATAGACACATGCACACACCTTTCTGATATGAAGTCTTCATTCTACACCAGGTTTTTCTGAAAGAACAAATCCACAATTGAGATCTAGCTGGAAAGTATTTTAATTTTCAGAAAAAAAAATAGGTCTCTGTAAAAGTATTCACTATTTTTCTCTGGCTCTGGATCAGCTCTGTAGTTTTACATTTTATCCATCGCAACTCTACAATGTCACATAAAGTACTATAGTTATGACGCTTCTCATGAAATATATATGCTTTTAAGTGACTGGAATAATTCTGAGAAATCATATATAATGTAAATTTATTTGTTATTTACAATGTAAGGACCTACTATGTGTGTACTAACATAGAGCAGTAGTCACAGATCACTATTTTTAATAAATTAATTAAAGTGTTATATTCTCAAAAGCATATAAATAATTACAATGTAAAGTGAACAATTATTATTTTAAACAATTATTTTAAATATTTATGTTTGACAAAGTATCATCTTTTATAATAATTAGCTTTTAGAACACAGTGCGCAATGGAATCACATGTATTTTAATCTCAAATTTTTAAACATGCTTTTATAAACATTTTTGAAGAAAATGCTACTGTTTACTTTTATTTGACCTTAATTCAAGTAAATGTTTAAGGATTTGCTTTCTTTTTTTTTTTTAAACTCTGATTAACTTCCATTACTTTAGTTTAAAATCTAATTTTATTCTGAGGAATGTTGAAATATGCATTACAAATAGTATTACAAAAAATATTGTTACAAAGTCTAATTTATTTCTGAGATTTTTTTAATCCTCCTAGAAAGGGTACACGTTAATCACCACTTGCAAATGCACTGTATTTTTAAACTGCTGCTGAGCTATTTGTTACACAGTACAGAATGGAATATCTGATAGCTTTCTTGACTAAAAACAGAGATATAAACACATTTTTTGACAATGTAAAAAAGCCTCCAGAGCGTTTTCTTTCCTCAGATGTTTCTTATACTTATGATTTGCAGCTCTAAACATTAAAAAAGACAAGCCATGATCCTTCTTACCTCCAAGTACTTAGAAAAAGATGTGTTAAATGGTAACAACTGTGTGTGTCAAAAAGTGACATTAGTTATCTTTCTAGCTTTTAAAACTAAGAGCTCAGAATGTCACAGGATTTTCTGAGATTTGGAGTCATATATTAGGCCAACATTGTATTGTGGACCATGTACTAACATGGACACACAAGTATACATTCATAAACATGTAGAGAAATGCTACACATTAGTGAATGCTCTGGCAAGAGATAAGGGAAGTTACAATGAAAAAGAGAAAACCATTTTTTGCTTTATCAAATCAGCTTATATGTTCATGGTTAGAAAATTCCATAGCTTTTAATAACTTGCTTCTTTGTTAATTCTTTCTCTTGTCTGTTTCTGTTGCTTAGGATCCAACTAAGTGTATACGCTTGAATATTTAGCTTGCAGAGGCAGGCATTTAGAATATGAACCTTTTTCCTACCTCTTTGCTTACCTCTGTTCTCTCTGCTTTCTCACAAAATGTTTATATTATTATGTATTACTTTCAAACCTAGCTAGTAGTATTCTCATGGGACCACAGGAAGGTCCAATGAGCTTCCAATATTCAACTTCTTACAGGTATTGGCTGTAATTTTGGGAGGTTGAAGAATAGAGTTAAAACAAAATGATTTGCTGTTAAATTATGTAAAGCTGTTGTATAGACATTATTCTCTCATCAAAATATTTATTTCAAGAATGCCGAGTATGGAATGTCTTAATCTCTTTGTCAATTTCACTCATTATGCAATTTTCATAGCAAATAAAGACTTAAAGTTGCATAATTAATATAGCCCATGTTGCATAAGGATGAGAGAGAAATCAAATTAAACATATAGAGTGCCCAAAGGATTATAAATGGTTCTATTATAAAGACACATGCACAGGTATGTTCTTTGCGACACTGCTTACATAGCAAAGACCTGGAACCAACCCAAATACCCATCATTGATAAACTGGACAAAGAAAATGTAGCACATATACACCATGGAATACTATGCAGCCATAAAAACCGAAGAGTTTGTGTCCTTTGTAGAGACATGGATGAATCTAGAAACCATCATTCTCAGCTAACTGACACAAGAACAGGAAACCAAACACTGCATGTTTTCACTCATAGGTAAGTGATGAACAATGAGAACACTTGGGCACAGGGAAGAGACCAAAACTCACTGGACTAGGTGGGGAAGTGGAAAGGAGAGGAGGGGAGGGAAAGGACAGCGGAAAGTGGGGAGGGTGGCGAGGGATAACACCCAGAGAAATGCCTGAAGTAGGCAACGGCAGGGGCGGAGGTTGGGGGTGATGGAGACAGCAAAACACTATGGCATGTATATACCTATGCAACATTCCTGCAGTATGCAGAATGTGCACATGTACCCCAGAGCCCAAAGTACAATTAAAAAAAATTAAAAATAAAAGTAAAAATAACATGATGAACGCATTACTATAAGTTTTTATCTTTCATTGATGGTGTAGAAGCTATTACACAGTCTTAGTTAAATATTAATGCAAGAACTATATGTAAGTGCAAACATTTTTAAAGGATTTTTATTCTCTATCTGATGTTATTTTCTCATAAAATATAGTTTTATTTTTAAATCTAACATTTGCTAGAATATAAATTTTTAGTACTTTATCTCATCTTCAAAATAAATGTTTCCATTACTGGATTTCTGTAGCAGTTTATAACTCAAAGAATTTACTTACATTAGTTAAATATATATAAGCAAGTAATCTGCTTATATAAAAGCAGGTTAGATTAATTTATTATTTGTATTAGAAAAAAGACATTTCCACAAGCATGAATAATTTTTTAATATTTTCCCTTTCCCAAAGTAAATTTTCCACAAATATTTGTTTAATAATAAAATAATTTAATACTTAAATGAGTATATAATCTTTATGAGGGCTTTCATAGCTCATGCTTCATATTAAGCTTTGATATTGAATATAATTCTAATGGTTTTGTTTTCATACTTTTTATTATGGTTTGAGATATTTAACTTTTAAGTTTTTTACATGTTGAGGAGTGTAATAACAACAATGAACATTTATTAAGTATTTAGTATGTTCCTGACATGGAAATTATTAATAGATTGATGCATTTAATCTTTTCAAATCTTAATGTCAATGTCATTGTTAGACAGTTACACTAATAGAAGAGTTTCAAGAAGGATATAGTCATGATAGACCAACAGAAATTTCTTACAAAATAAAAGAGTTTGATTACCTTCTCCCTGATGCCTAAAATGACACAATTAGACACTATTGCTAAATCATCTACTATCATATTATTTGCAGGTAAACATCTATGGGGAGATGTAACTCACCAATTAAAAAACCCAATGTATGACTTTTTGAAACTAGGTCACCATTCAAAGAATCATTCTCCATTATTCAATGGCCTAGCCAGTCAAGAGTTGCATTTCAAAAAAACAACATGTAGATACATGGCTTTCTTGGTCAATTTTAAAACAAATACTTATCTCTTAAGAAATATGGCAATTGGTTGTGATTATCCAAACAATGAGTCAGTGTGTATGAAAGATATTTTGTTCTATAAAACGATCTCAGTCCAACTATAAAAAAGTAAATGAATGTCCAGATAATTTACCTTTCACCCTGTTATATATCATGTTCCTGGTCATCAATAAGAGCCTAATGATACCCAAGCTGAGTCTCTGCTGGCCAGCATCACTTCAGGTTGTTCTTTCCATTATACCATTAAGATGCACCTGACCCCATTGGTATTAGTGATACTAACATTCTTATAGTGATCTTTCCTTCTTAACCACATGTAGCAAGTGTAATGGTGGAAATGATAGACTCTGAGATCAGGTACTAAATAACACATTTGGGGTATCTGACACTTTTTAAGTTGTATTATGTAAGTAATATCACTTGAAATTTCAATCATTTGTTTATGGGATCCTTCTGGCACATTTCTGCTTGTGACCTGGAGCAGACCAACATCATGTAGTTCTAGATAAATTCTTAGATTTCCTGAACTCCTCATATAACCCTAATTAAAAAGAATTTTTTGAAGATTTGGAATTGGATTGAAAGTATTTAAACTTGAAATAGCAAAGAAAGTCAATATGTTGTTCCAATAATGAAAACTCTAAAGTCTTTATGACATTCTATTGGCAACAAATCAGTTTTTTCCCATGCCAATAGCTGTCACTGTATAAGGGCTGACTGTAATTTCTTTCACCATTGTGATGCTGCTCTCTCTATACAGAATTAAGCAAACGATAATCAGCAAATTAAGGAAACGCAGAAGCTATTTCTTCCTTCTACAGAAAGGAACACATAAGAATCTATCAAATGGTTTGTTTGTGTGTGTATGGTTTACTTGTTATTGAAGTTTAAAGTTATTTGCTATTTTTATCATAAACTATAGGGAAAATAAATACTATTTTACTGCTTGAAACTTATATTGTTTTTGATCAATAAATAATTTGAAGGTTATAACTGTAAATTTTTAGCAGCATACTTAAAACATTACTCTTGTGTTCCAAAATTTTCAGTCAAAATAAGAAGACCAATTTACCCCTTACTGCTACCTTAATATGATTTCCAAAATGCAAATCTAACTCAGATTGAGAAAACCAGCTGTGAAAGTATGTTGTGTTGACAGACACTGTGATTTTAGTAATGTAATTTAGTGATGTTCAGCTGTAGTGACCTTTTAAAGACTAACATAAAAATATTATTCTCTGTGATCTGAATCATTTAAGCTGCTTCAGCTTTCATGCTTCACAATACAAACACTTCAAAACAAAGAAAGCCAGTAGGAATATGAGGTAAAATACATTTTTAATAATTATAGGACAGAGTGTCATCACCCATATTGTAAAAATTTGGCAAGATGAAGAAATAGTCAAGCCATTCATTTTCTTATGTCACCTACTCTCTAGTTACTGCATAACAGTTTATTTTATTAATATTTTTAAAGTTTAATTATTAGATCCTATAGAAAAGTTGTCCATACATCATTCTTAAAGAGGCATTAGATCAGAGAGGTTAAAAGCTGTGATATTGAGTCACCCTATTTGGGTTCAGTTTCCGGCTATATCACCTGTTAAGTTGATTATTCTTCACCAGATAAGAAGTTAGGCAATTACTGGCTGGGCACGGTGGCTCACACCTGTAATCCCAGCACTTTCAAGGCCGAGGCAGGCAGATCCCAAGGTCAGGAGATGGAGACCATCTTGGCCAATATGGTGAAACCCTGTCTTTACTAAAAATACAAAAAATTAGCCCGGGATGGTGGCGCATACCTGTAGTCCCAGCTACTCAGGAGGCTGAGGCAGGGGAATCGCTTGAACCTTGGCAGCAGAGGATGCCATGAGATGAAATCATGCCACTGCACTACAGCCTGGGTGACAGAGCGAGACTCCGTCTAAAAAAAAAAAGTTAGGCAATTACTATTATCTCAGTTTCTTTACCTTTAATCTGCGAGGGTTACACTTATAAATTGTACAATTGTTCAGAAAAGCGAAACACTTGTAAATTTATTTGAATATTACAGACAGAAAGTAATACTCAATATGTAGTATTGATTCATTTATGTTTTAATCTTCATTAACCATGAAATGAAATTGTAAACACACTGTTTATGCACTCACGAAGTTACCCCTGCTTATCTAATTTGAATAATCTCAAACAATTAGGGATGACTTAGCTAGGTAACTGAATTTTCTTAACCTGATCATGCAGTTGATTAGGCAATAAAGATTTTTGATATTACAGTTATATTGATGCTTGTATGTTCCTTTGGTAAAGACCTCAAAATGTGGGAATAAGTATTAGAGAAAAAAATCAAAAAATAAATTTTAAAAATCATTATTAGTGAATGTTTCCTGCAACATTTTCTGTCATCAAATTCATCTCATGTCTCTTCCTGTCATAAATACCTAAAGTTTTTCCTCTCCTGTGACTCACACTGTTAGTTCAGTGCCAGATAAAAATTCACAGTTTTGCTTTATCACTAGAAAAAACATTGAGATGAAAAAACAACAGTGTCTCATGAGATGACTGCCTTTTACAATATGCCAAGAAGATTAAGGCTTGCATGTTTATGATAAATTAGTATATATTTTTGGGCTATATTTTTAGAAAATGTGTGGTGAATGAGCCAATTAAAAATGCTTAAATTCAACATATGTTTGCACAGTTTCTTAGACTGAAAGCCTTTACTATTGATTAAAAACAAATGTGAACAGAACACTACTCATTAATTTAAAAATACGTTTTGGATTAAACTAATCTTTTCACAAGTGGGAAACAGTGTGAATTTTTAAAAAAAGTAATCTTTTTCTCTTATATTAGATGAATGATCTTAGATTAAGTACAATTTTCTGTTAAAATGAAGACTGATATATCCATGTTTTCCATGATAGCATTTTCAGACTTATACATGTATAATGCTGGTAATTACTGAGATCTTCCCTCTGACTTAAAGGCCCAATTTTTAAGATTATATATTACTAAGCATTTACTGTTTAAATAAACAAAAAGATAAATACTATATTAAAAATCTTTATGAGACTTCTACTTCTGAAACGATAGGATTGATGTATATTTCTCTGTCCTCTTCACTAAATACAGCTAAAACCATGTCAATTATATGTAAAACAAATTTAATAAGACTTTGAAAGCAATAGAAAAGTAGGCAAATATCTGGAGACCCTGGGACCTAAAGAACAACAACTCGGTGGTAAAGTTACTGAGTTTTCTTTTTACCCTATACATCCCAGCCAAAGTAAAGATAGGAGAAGCTGACAATCTGAAAATATAAATCAGTACACAAAAACAAAACTCCAAGAAAATCTTACTCTCTCTAGCCCAAGGACCAGGAATGGGGCTGCCTAGCAAATCAGAAAACTTTCCAATACTAATTACTACTTTCTATCCAAATACCACAGATAAAACTGGGCTCTTCATACTCTCACCCTTCCTGGCAAATGATGAGTGAATATCCTGGAGCTGTCTACTCTTGAGGCTTGTAAGAGGCCCATTGCTGTAACGTCAATGAAGGCCAAATTCAGAGAAGGATTTTCATCCTACTTTGTTATTCTGTAACAAAGATTTCCTTTACTTTACATCACTGGAGACCAGGCGGGTACCTTGCATTCCCATCTCCATCACTGTTACCAAAATGCCCCTTCTACTCCTCAGTGGAATGGCATCAGAGTAGCTAATGGAGATTCAGGATCTTCAGCACTATTCAGTGATAAAGATACTGCAACCCTTTGTGGTGTCATAGACGTCACATGCAAGCAGGAAAAGGGAGCACTTCTCACTCACAGTAAGAATAATATAGTGGAGGCCTAATAGGGAAAACCTGAATTCCCAATCCCACCCCTTATTAATAAGAAGCACCTCTAAGTCAATGGAGGTCAAGTAGAGGCCAAGTGCAGAACTTGGGTCAATGGAGGCCAAATGGAAAATACGGACTTGTATTCTTATCTGAGAATAAGGAAAGAACAACCCCCTTCTACAAATAGAGTAGTGTTAGGAAAGATCTTCTAAAATACAAGATTTAAATAATATCTAGAGCATCATAAAATAACTCACACAAAAATTTCAGGTTACAATCTAAAATCACTCATCCTATCAAGAAAAATGATCTCACCTTGAATGAGGAAGACAATTGACAACTCTGAACACTAAGGTAACACACGTTAGACTTATCGGACAATGATTTTAAAGTAGCCATTATAAAAAAAGATGCCTCAATGAGCAATTACAAATGTGCTTGCAACAAATGGAAAGAAAATAAGTCACATAAAAGAAGCAGAGAGTATCAGCAGATAAAAAATATGTTAGAAGGAGCCAAAGAGAAATGTTAGAGCTGAAAAATATAACTACTTTAAAAAGAAAAAGAGGAAAATCTTCAGTGGGTGGGCTCCACACGAATTTTAAGAGCAAAGGCAAAAATTAACTAATGTGAAGATATAATAAGATTATATGTACAACAGAGAAAAATTAAGAAAATGAGAAGAAATTCAATCACTGTGTTACTAGAAAATAAAAATATTACATCTGTGTGTCAACATAGTTCATGGAGTTTATTATCAAGTAAAAGATAATTACTTACTTTTTTTGGAAATTTGGCAAAGAAGCATAAAACCACAGATTCAAAAAGCTGAACGAATTCCAAGCAGAATAAACTCAAATACAGTTATGCATAAAGATGTCTTGGTCAACAATGAACCACATATATGATCATGACCTCATAAGATTAAAAATATCAATTTTTGCTGTACTTTTTCTATGTTTACATACACAAATACTTACCATTGTGTTACAGTTGCCTACGGCATTTAGTACCTCCAATAACATGTTGTATAAGTTTGCAGCTAAGAAGCAATGGACTATACCATGTAGCCCAGATGTGCAGTAGGCTGTACCATCCAGGTTTATACACTCTATGATGTTGATACAATAATGAAATCATTTAGTGATTTCAGAATTCTCACCATTTCTCAGAATATGTCCCCATTGGTAAACAACACAGGACTGTAAACCCAAATCAAAAGACACTAGAGTCAAACTTCTGGAAACTAACTACAAAGAAAAATCCTGAAATTAGTGAGATAAATTATACCTTTCATGTAGAGGAATCAACAATTTAAGTAAGAGTGAAATTTGTGTCTTAAACCACTGGGGCCAGAATAAAGTAGCATGTGTTTCAAGTGCTCATAGAAAATTTATCAAAATGAAGAGATCCAGGAAATTAGTTTTAAATTAAACATGCACTTGCAATATGGCCCAGTAATTGCATTCCTAAGTTTTTAGGCCAGAGAAATATAACTCATGTCCACACAAAGATCTTTACACAATTGTTTGATATACATAATATATATAATAAAGCACATAGAAGCTTTCCACATTTTAGACTAAAACTGGAAACAGTCAAAATTTATCTTACTAGGTGAATGGTTAAACAAACTGTGGTGCATTTATACCATGGAATACTACTCAGCAATAAAAAGTAATGAAATACTGACACACAAAAATTTGGATGGCTCTCAAGGCAAGTATGTTGAGTGAAGAAGTCAATCTCAAAAAATCAAAGATAATGTTATTCCACTCATGTAATATTCTTAATATGACAAAATTATAGAGATAGAAAATAGATTAGTGGTTGCAAAGAATAGGGATGCTGAGGACTTTGAGTTTTATGTAATGATTCCTTTATTGAAACTGCAAGTTAGATATTTTATAAATATACTTTATGTATGTTTCTCCATTTTATCATTATAAATATTCTTTGAAAATAGGTAAAACTGCTGTTACCCTAGTGAATTGATGGCAGAACTACATGATATTTTTAAGAATGAGATTTTTGAAGGGTGCTTTAACCAAAAGGCACTAAGTACTTGAGTCCACATTAGCTTTAGTAAATTATATTAAATATATTTAATGAATAATGTTAATAGTATTGAACAGTTAAACAAGTTGTGCATTTTACAGGTTTCCCAACAAATTTGTGGAGACATAATATGTTAAAAATAGGATTAACCTTTAGTTAATTTATTAATTCCATCTTCCTGTCACTCTGCACTGTTTTAGGCACTGAGGGCAGAGAGGTGACTAAAACATAAATTATTTTCCTTTCAGTCGTATCACACGAGAAGAGTGGAACAGAAAATGTATAATCAATTGAATGAATAGTAGAAAGTGAAAAATATTGCTTTCAAAAAACCAAAAAAAACCATCTTGCTTTTTGGATCACTCACTTCCTTTGGCCTCTGTGAAATTATTCATGTCTCGTTTTCCACTGATCTCTTTTAGACTCCTTTTCAGAATGTCTATGACACTTTATTTCACAGCATTCAGTCCAAGTTTCTCTTTTCTTCCATAAAATCCTCCCTGGAAATCAACTACAGGCCTTGATCATGAGCTATGCGTTGATAACTCTCAAATATATGTTATAGCTTTAACTACATTTTCTGGAATGGTTAACTTCAACAGCTTCAGTTTCTGCTTGCAATACCTGGAAGCATTGCAAACTTAACACAACTAAACCATATTCCTCATCTTCACCTCCTCTCCCACAGCCCCAATATGCTCCTTTTCTTTGGTGTTTCCTCTTCTGTGAATAACATCACAAACCACCCTAGCGTCTATGCCAGCAACCTGGAAACCATCTTCCTCCCTCTTTCCTCCACTTCTGAAGTCCAATCACCTCAAATGAAATACTATGTACTAATGAGTCCTCCTGCATTAAGTGATTATTGTCTCTACTCTCTACCCCCATGCTAGCTAAGACTAGTCATTTCTCAATAGGAATTTTGAGAAAACCTTCCAATTTGTCTCAGCTCCTTTATTCTAATCTATTATTCACACCACAACCAGATGTTCATTATGTCTATGTAAGAAAGGTGCTGTTCTTTTACAGCTTGGTGCAATGATTTCTCAACTTCTGATAATGTCCATACTTCTAAAGGTGGCTTACAGCTCTGCAAGATTTGTTTCTTTCTCTCCTCTATTACTTCTTTCATTTCCTCGTTTTATGGCTAGACTATAAAATATAAAATGAGAAAATGAATGAAGTAACAGAAGAGAGGAAGGTAGAGTCTAGCAATATAGCCATAATGTATTTTTAAAAAATTCTTAAGTAGATCATATTCTCTATCGCTTCCGTATAAGTAATTCTGTCCTTACTTAAAATACCTCCTTTATAGTCTCAACCTTCATTTCTTTATTCTAAACCCCTACCTTTAGTTATATGCTCCTTATTTGTGTCCAGTATATTTCCTATATATTTTTATCGTTTTCTTTATTTTAGAAACAGAGCCTCACTCTGTAACCCAGGCTAGAGTTTAGTCATGTGATAATAAGTCACTGCAACCTGAGACTTCTGGGCTCAAGAAATCCTCTCGTCTTAGCGTCTAGAGTAGTTGGGACTGCTGGCACATCCCACCACACCTAGCTAATTATTTAAATTTTTTGGAGAGACAAAAACTTTAGCTATGTTGCCCAGGCTAGTCTTGAAATCCTGGCCTCAAGTGATCCTCTCATCTTGGCCTCCCAAAATGCTGGGATCACAGATTCGTGATCCACTGCACCCAGCCCTAGTTTTACTCTTATACTATATTAATTTAAGAATATTGACCCATACTTTTGATAGAGGCTGATGATAATGGTGATATTAATGCTAATAGTATAATCATCTGATAATTTTTGTGTGAGACATTCAAATCTGTAATTTCATTTTATAGATTTTGTCTTTAAAAAAATTTATGTTATTTTATTGTGGTGAGAATACTTAACATGAGATCTACTCTTTTAATAGAAATTTAAGTGTGTGATACAGTATTGCTCTCTATAAATGCAATGTTGTACAGCAGATCTCTGAAATTTTTTTGTTTTGCAAAATAAAATTTTATTATCCATCAATTAGCATATGTGGAGAAAATTTAAAGTTGCATAGGTTTTCTTCTAGGGTTTTCATGTTTTTAGGTTTTACGTTTAAGTATTTAATCCATCTTGAGTCAATTTTTGTATAAGGTGTAAGGAAGGGATCTAGTTTCAACTTTCTGTTTATGGCTAGCCAGTTTTCCCAACAGCATTTATTAAACAGTGAATTTTTTCCTCATTGCTTGTTTTTGTCAGGTTTATCAAAATAGACAAATGGGATCTCTGCACAAATTGAATAAGACTTTAATTATTTCAGATAATAATTTCAGGTAGGGCCTGCCAGGCCTTATGGCCTGTTTCCCTGTTTCCAACTCTGCCTCTTTTGTGGGACTGGCAGTTCTGCCCCACTGGCATTAGTCCAAACTTCCGCCCAGGTCCGTGCAGACAACTTGTGGCACCAGGTGGGAGCCGTCACTCAGATTTTTATCTACAACCCCTGGTGCCTCTCAGTTTGGCAGATCTCTCCCGGACCGTGGGTTGCAGGAGGGATGAGAGAAGCACAGGATCCGAATCGGAGCACTGAGAGGGTGAAGTTCCAAGCCTTCTGAGCTGGCTGCACGTTCCAGGTGGGGACATGCCACACCCTGTCTTGGTTCGCCCTTCCTGGGCTGCTCTCACCCTGCTTCAGCTCGGCTTCCCTGGGCTATTTTCAGTGTCCTACCAGTACCACCGAAATGAACTCGGCACCTCATTTGGTATCTGGAAGTCCTCCAGCCCTCTGCCTCTCATTTACTGGGAGCTGCATTCCAGCGTTGCCTCCTCTCAGGCATCGTGGCGCAGCCTCCTTCACTTTCTACCTCTGGTAGAATTCAGATGTGAATCCGTCTGGTCCTGGACTTTTTTTTTGGTTGGTAGGCTATTAATTGCTGCCTCAATTTCAGAACTTGTTGTTCATCTATTCAGGAATTTGACTTTGTCCTGATTAATTCTTGGGAGGAGGTATGTGTCCAGGAATTTATCGATTTCTTCTAGATTTTCTGGTTTATCTGCATAGAGATGTTTATAGTATTCTCTGATGGTAGTTTATATTTCTGTGGGACCCGTGGTGATATCTCCTTTATTATTTTTATTGTGTCTATTTGATTCTTCTCTCTTTTCTTCTTTATTAATCTGGCTAGTGGTCTATTTTGTTGATATTTTAAAAAGGAAGCTCCTTAATTTATTGATTTTTGAAGGGATTTTCATGTCTCTACCTCCTTCAGTTCTGCTCTGATCTTAGTTATTTCTTGTCTTCTGCTAGTTTTGGAATTTGTTTGCTGTTGCTTCTTTAGTTCTTTTAATTGCGGTGTTATGGTGTCAATTTTAGATATTTCCTGCTTTCTCTCGTGGGCATTTAGTGCTATAAATTT
Source organism: Cacajao melanocephalus (assembly GCA_963573385.1). NCBI lineage: Eukaryota > Metazoa > Chordata > Mammalia > Primates > Pitheciidae > Cacajao > Cacajao melanocephalus. Next base: position 202,619 of record CAUYLG010057849.1, on the reverse strand, counting down.
CCCTCTACACACTGCTTTAAATGTGTCCCAGAGATTCCGGTATGTTGTGGCTTTGTTCTCATTGGTTTCAAAAGACTTCTTTATTTTTGCCTTAATTTCATTATTTAACCAGCAGTCACTCAGGAGCAGGTTCCTCAGTTTTCGTGTAGTTGTGTGGTTTTGAGTGAGTTTCTTAATCATGAGTTTTAATTTGATTGCACTGTGGTCTGAGAGACTGCTTGTTATGATTTCAGTTCTTTTCATTTGCTGAGGAATGTTTTATTTCCAATTATGTGGTCAATGTTAGAATAAGTGTGATGTTGTGCTGAGAAGAACATATATTCTGTTGATTTGGGGTGGAGAGTTCTGTAGGTATCTATTAGGTCCACTTGGTCCAGATCCAAGTTCAAGCCCTGGATATCCTTGTTAATTTTCTGTCTTGTTGATCTGTGTAATATTGACAGTAAGGTGTAAAAGTCTCCCACTATTACTGAGTGGAAGTCTAAGTCTCTTTGTAGGTCTCTAAGAACTTGCTTTATGAATCTGGGTGCTCCAGTATTGGGTGCATATATATTTGGGATAGTTAGATCTTCTTGTTGCAATGATTCCTTTACCACCATGTAATGCCCTTCTCTGTCTCTTTTGATCTTTGTTGGGTTAAACCCTGTTTTATCAGACAGTAGGATTGCAATCCCTGCTTTTTTTTTTTTTTTCTTTCCTTTTGCTTGGTCAATCTTCCTCTATCCCTTTATTTTGAGCCTATGTTGTCTTTGCACATGAGATGGGTCTTCTGAATACAGCACACTGATGGGTCTTGACTCTTTAACCAATTTTCCAGCCTATGTCTTTTAACTGGGGCATTTAGCCTGTTTATATTTAAGGTTAATATAGTTATGTGTATATCTGATCCTGTCATTATGACGCTAGCCAGTTATTTTGCCTGTTCGTTGATACAGTTTCTTCATAGTGTCAATGGTCTTTGCAATTTGGTATGTTACTTTCTTTTTCCTATTATGTTTTTTATAAAAAATTTTTTAGAGCAGTTTTTGGTTCAAAGCAAAATTGGGGGATGCTACAGAGGTTTCCCATATACTCCTTCTCTCTACACATACATAGCACATCCCCACCATTATCAACATCCCCTGCCCATGTTATATTTGTTATAATTAATGAACCCATAATTAACACATCTTTATCACCCAAACTCTATAGTTTACATTAGTTTCACTTTTCCTGCATACTCTATGTGTTTGGACAAATGCAAAATGACATGTATCCAACATTACATTATCATGTAGATGGTTTCCACTTCCCTTAACATTCTGTATATTCTATTTCCCCCATTCAAACCATCCCCCTAGCAACCACTAATCCTAAACTTTATTGTCTCCATATCTTTGCCTTGTTTAGAATGTCATATCGTTGGACTCATACTATAGTTACCCTTTTCAGACTGACTTTTTTTTTTTCTTAGTAAATATGCATTTGAGGTTTCTCCATATTTTTTCATGGCTTGGCTGCTCATTTCTTTTTAGCACAGAGTAATATTTCATAGTCTCCATGTATCACAGTTTGTTTATTCACTCACCTATTAAAAGACATCTTGGTTGCTTCCAAGTTTGGTAATTATGAACAAAGCCACTACAAATAGCTGTGTGCAGGATTTTGTGTGGATGTGTTATTAACTCCTCTTGGTAAATACTAAGGAACATAATTACTGGATAACACGATAAGAATATCTCTGTGTTCTAAGAAACCACAAAATGGTCTTCCAAATTTGCTGTATAATTTATTATTTAAAAAATAATTTAAAAAACAGCAATAAATGAGAGTTCCTATTGCTCCACATCCTTTCCAGTATTTGGTATTGTCTGTGTTCGGTATTTTGGCTATTGTAATAGGTGTGTGGTGGTGTCTCATTTTCTTTTAATTTTAGTTTCCCTGGTTACACATGAGGAAGTGGAACATCTATCTTTTCATATGCTTCATTATAATTTTAAAAATATTTTAATATTCTAAAGCAATTTTGTTCTTTGAATAATTCACTTTTATAGCACTCAGTTTCATTCCATCTGTAGCATTTTTTAATGATATTAATAATAGTTCTGAATTTTTTCTTCTATCCACAAAATGTGTCTTTCCTCAACATGACAGTATTTCTATATCTTTCATGACAGACACTATCCTCAAATGTCTGATGATTCTTTGCTTTCTTCTTATGTGTCAGAGTTCATCACTAATAATCTCATTGGAAACTATGAGTAAGATTATTTTTTTATACACTTCAGTGAGGATGTACTGGCCTCATTGTTTCACTGGGGAAATTCCTTATCAGATTAATTAGAGTTGTCTCCTGCTAGATGACTAAATTTCTGTATATGGGAGCCAAGCAGGGGAACAGTGTTGAAGGTCTTAAAATTTAATATATGCCAGTTCACATAGTCTCCCTATGTTTCATACATTTTTTCTGCCATCCACTAAACTCAGTGTTCCCCAGTTCTGCGATCCCCTATTTTAATACCTGTAGTAATCTCCTCTTCTAAACTTGCACTGAATGAAGGAAGAGATCTGAAGCTTGCTAATGAATAAAATATTTTATATATTTGTCCTAGTTTTTTTATTTATTTTATTTTATGTATTTATTTATTTTTTACTTCTAATTTGCACCCACTAGCAGAACTATCTGAAAATGTCAGGGGTCTTCGAAAGGCTCATGGAAAGTGTGTATTATTTAAAAAAAAACAAAAACAACTATGTATGTATTTTTAACATTTTATGCCAAAATAATATATACTTACCTATTATAACATATCTGAACAGAATCTAGTTTAAGCCACTAAGAAGGATAAGACATCAGTTTGAAAAAGAGCTCCTATCAGAGAAACATGAATTCTGCTAAAATTGAAGCAAGAACAAACATGAGATTTATGGTGAAGCTTGGAAAGAAGTATGGTAAAGTTATAATTGCTTCATGACAAGTTTATGGGCACAATTCCTCAAAGAAACCAAGAGTTTACAAATGATTACCTCATATATACATATACATATATATATATATATATACACACACACACACACACACACACATATATATATATATATATATGCACTTTAGATTCTGGGGTACATGTGCAGAACATGCAGGATTTTTGTATAGGTACCTACATGCAATGTAGTTTGCTGCCTCCATCCCTCCGTCACCTATATCTGGCATTGAGGGGATGAGAAAAAGTTGAGGATGAAGTCCTTAATGGCAGACCATCTACATCAATTTGTGAGAAAAACATTGTCTTATCCATGCTGTAATTGAAGAGGGCCTATAATTAACAAAAGAAACAATTGCTGATACCACAGACATCTCAACTGTTTCAGCTTACACAATTGGGACTGAAAAAATTGTGCCAACTTTCCATTCAATGGCTGCCAAAACCATTGTACCAAGATCAACTGCAGATAAGAGCAGAGCTTTCAATGGAAATTTGAAACCAGTATGATCAAGAACTCGACACATTTCTTTAAATGATTATGACAGGAGATGAAACATGGGTTTACCAGTATGATCCTGAAGACAAAGCACAATCAAAACAGTGACTACCAAAAGATGTAAGTGCCCCAGTCAAAAACAAAAGCAGACTGATAAGGAGCAAAGGTAATGGCAACAGTGTTTTAAAATGCTCAATACATTTGCTTGTTGAGTTTCTGGAGTGCCAAAGGAAAATAACAACTGCTTATTATGATAGTGTTGAGATTAGGTTAGCTAAAGCATTAGCAGAAAAATGCCTTAAAAGCTTCATTAGAGAGTCCTCCAACATGAAAATAGACAATGCTCCTTCTCATTTGGCTCATCAAACAAGGGCAATTTTGTGAGTTTTGAAGGGAAATCATTAGATATCCACATTACAGTGCAATTGTCTCCTTCCGACTTCTGTTTGTTTCCTAGTCCTAAAAAATCTGTAAATGGTTTTATTTTGTTCTTCCATTAATAATGTAAAAAATACTGCATTGACAGTATTAAATTCCTAGTACCCTTAGGTCCATATGGATGGATTAAATGGCTGGTATTCTTGCTCATGGAATTATCTTGAACTTGATAATGTTTATGTTTTGAAATGAAATTTATCTCTCTTTTAAAGTTTTATCTTTTAATTTCATTTTTTTCCATAGACTTTTTGAAGTCTCCTCATATCTGAGCTTTTGTGGGAGGGAAATCATTGGGTAAATGTATTTTTTCCTTTGACTTTCAACTATATTGGCCATAGATTTAGAATGAATGACTATTTACCCTTTGGCCTTTCAATTTCTAAAATTTGCTATGGTCTTTTCTGCTATTCTCTTTTTTGCCTTCTACTTGCTCTTCTTGTTTGCTATATTTTACTGAAGTTTGGGAGATAGTGAAATAAAAGGAATGTGTTCAACCTGTGATTTTATGTCTATGATCATATTTAGATTTCATAATAATCAGGTGAAATAGGTAGTTTCTTCATTCCCCTTCAACAAGGTAAATGAAAAAGAGACACAGAGAAGTCATTAATTTTCTTAAGGTCACTATTACTTTTACATTTATGGAACTTAGTATTTATCAAAGGAATGGAATATATCTTCATTTATTTCTAATCATAGAAAGCATCAGTTCTTTATCAGGATTCTCCTTCCTGTAAAGGAAGCTCAATGGGTTATTCCAGAAACTTCTAATGACATTCAAGATGAAATCTATTTGCCGTCTGTGACGGCAATTTAGAACTTGAAGAGAAAAATTAATGGCTTAAATTCATTGGACAGTCTATTGTGTCAGATTATTTGTGTATAATTTCAATTTTTCAAGACAATTTTGCAATATACATTTTTTTCCTCAATGCATGGATAAGATAACTTAAGATAGGAAAGGTTAAATAACTGATGATCAGTTTGATTCATCAAAATCTATAGTTTGTGATATAATATGGCAGTTAATTGTTAGATTCTAGAGTCAAATATTGCTGTGTATAAATCTTAGATGTCATTTACATCTGAACTGGCTCAAGTTCATTATTATCCTTGTGCACTAGTGTCCTCAACTATAAAATAAGGATTTTCGAAATGAGTATTGATAGCAGCAGCAGCCAGTCTGGAGTAGCCACTGTGCAGATGACAGCTGCAGCGGGGGAGGCACGGCCAGGGCTGTGCACTCCATAGAGCCTGCAGAAGCTTGGAACAGGCTTAAACCTCGCTGCCCCTTTCAGAGTCGATGGAGCAGGAGCCCTGAACCCCTGGTGCCACTGTGGCCACCCAGAAGCTGCTGTGGACCTGGGCATCCCTGGCTTTTCTGGGGTCTGGGCAGAACCCCCGCCCCTGCAGGCTCAGAAGTCCCTGCTCCCACTGCCTGGCCTCCTGCTGCATGTGGCATTGCTCCAAGTTCGGGGCAAAGTTGAAGCCAAGCCCAGGTGCTGTTGCAACCCAACTAGATGTGAACATGCTTGGGGCAGTGCTGAAAACACCAGGACCCTGCCATCTTGGCCTTCTCTTAACTTTGGGCACCAATGAGCATGGGAGGGATCCTGAGGTGAGGCTGAAGCTGGCTCATTGTGGGCCTGCCTGTGTTCCTCAGCAAGAATAGTTTGGGTGCCATGGATGACATGACTAATGGTGACAGGAGATAGGCTCCTGAACAGAGAGAGTTGGGTCACTAGTGACGCTCCACTTTTAAGTCAAGGATGACTTGAAGCCTGGGGTCTATGCTGTCACTTCCAGGGGAAGTCTGTGGCCTGGAAATCTGAACTTATGGTGCTTTTTTCCAGGCCTATCCATGGCTGCCTATGGACCAGTCGGCATCCACTTCCTCCCTTTTGAATCCATAAAAACCCCAAACCCAGTCAGGCTTCCATAGATGTCAGGACTACCAGCAACAAGAAGGTGCTACTCAATTCTAATCTCCTCTCCACTGAGAGCTGGGGTCTCCTTGGGATGACATGCCTGTAGAAAGGAGCTACCTACTGTGGGTCTCCTAAGAACTCCTCTGCTATTCAATGAAGCTCCTGTCTGCCTTGTTCACCCTGTGGTTGCCCACATACCTCATTCTTCCTGGACATGGGACAAGAACTTGGGACTTGACAAATGGCGGGACTGAAAGAGCTGTAACACAAACAGGGCTGAAACATGACTCCACCCCTGCTTGCCACACTGTGGGCAATGAGAAGGAGATAAGGAGCTGTGCCTCTTCTGGGAGCCCAGACCTAAGGACTCCCCAAGTCAGGGCTATGGGACCCTCTTTAGGGCTTTGTGGTTCCAGGTGTCTCCAAGCTTCCAGGAACCAGCATGTTCTCCTCTTTCAGATGTGGGTGCCTGTAGTAGAAACCATGCGTGGTACATCTAGTCCAGCCACAGCCTCACATGAAGCCAACACCTGTGTTGGCACCTGGAGCTGCTCACCCTGCCACAGCAGCTTCTGTGCCTGGCTGTGCACAGTGGCTAGACCCCACGATCAGTCACCCACACATTCTTCACCACTTTGTGCCTGGCTCACCCATGGGCAGGTGTGAGATCTGGGCTGATAGTGGGTGTTGAGCATAGCCTGCCAGGCCTAGTGGGCAGAACAAGCCCAGCAGGTGTGAGCAATACTCAAGGAGAAGTTGCTACTGGCTGCTGATGATTCTGGCTGGTGAAGCCACACCCCAAGAATCCTGTGACAGTATGAAAATAACAACTATTAAAAAAATAAAACTAATTAAATCACTGTATATGATTTAACCATATTAATCACAAATATATCACAGGCCTCTGGAATAGTGTCTGACAATTGCAGTATGTGTGCATGCACATGTGTGTGTGTGTCATGAATGCATATATTATTTTAACACATATATTTAAGTGATTGCTGTAGCCCAGAGAGAAATGTGTCTCCCTTCTGTTATACAAGCACTGAGAAGTAGTAATTTCAAAAACTGTTAGATTCTCAGAATAAGTATTTATGAATCTGAAATACCATCCTTTAAATGTTGTACCACATCCAAAACTTTAGTCATTCTGAAAATAGTGATCAGTGAGTGAGGAAAGCATTAGCTTTGTTGTTAGCCACATATTACAGTCAGACAGGTGGAAAAGAACCTGCCACCAGAGCTTTTCAGCCTGTCCCTCTCACACTTGAGGCTTATGAAAATTAAAGGAAGCAGAAATGTTTCACTAAAAATGTACTCATACTCTATTTAAAGATACATTTAGCAACACTTTTCCAATAACTTTTTTTCAAGTAATTGTAATGAAAATGTAAAATAAAGATACTCGAACCTTGCCATACATCTGTGTATTTAAATTCATTATATCAATCTTGTCACTTAGGCTTGCAAAAGATATTTGTTACAAACTATATGTATTGTGTACGTGTATTTGTATGTATATATGCATGTATGTGTAGACACAGACACACAGACACACACATATACATATATATATATATATATATATATATATATATATATATAAAGTCTTTATATACTTTCTTCCTTTAGAATGGCATAAAGCAAGCGTTTATTTGGAAATTTGGTGTCACCACTTTCCGTTACCTTTGTGAATCATGCAGAAAACTGTAGATTTGGTCAATCCTATCTCTAATAGTGCATAATTCTTTTGAAGAGGGGATATTAATAGTGAGAGATAAAACAATCATAGAAGGAAAACATTAGAGAAGATAGAATCTTAAACTGAGCATATTTTTTCCTCTTCTACAGACACATAAAATTATACTTTTCTTCAAGGGAATAGTGCAGAATAGAAAGAATTCATGAATATCTGGACATTTGACCAAAGCAATTGTAAAGAAAAAGAATGTTAGTGCTGGATATCTTCTAGACCATGAAGCCTGAGCAATCGAAGATCAAGACAGAACATTCTTCCGTAAGCATGTAAACAATGCAATCATCCTGAGAAGCAGAAATGAGCAGAATTTATCAGGGAAAGAGAGCTAAAACAGATAAAAAAGAGTTACTGACTATTCTCAGGACTTTTTAGCTTCTTCTGGGTATAAATATTACAATTTTTCTGAAGATAAGAGGAGGGTAATTGAGGAAAGACAACAGAAGTGTCTGGTGTTCCAAGACCCTTACACAAGTGATTACATATACAATTGCTGTTGTATATTACCTTTGTATAGCTGAAGAAACAGTATAATATGTATCCTGACATTAGGTGGTAAACCACAATTTCAATCTAGTTCCTCTTGTCTCCAAAATCCCCGTATTTTGCAAATACTGGTCTGCTTTTCCTTTTCACAAGTGTTTAATAACCCAGAGTAATCTTTGGATCACTTGGGAAAGGAAAACATTAGATCCTCAATATTACATCTTAATTCCAAGTTTCTGAGAAGCTAATATGAAAATTGTTTTTTCCTGAAAATAATATATCTTTATTTTATAATACAATAGTATATATTTTATTTTATGTAAATAAAAATGAATGACTTAATCCATAAAATTAAATAATACGTGTGTATATTGGTGTATTGTGTGTGTGTGTATATATATATATATATATTTATCTCAATATATAAATAGACACACACATATATATATGGATATATGGAGGAATGTGTGTACATTTATGTGTGTAAATGTTTTTAAAATATTTCTGGAAATAGCTAGAACACACCACAGCCTTCGGTGAGAGACTTTGCACTCTTTAATGATACGATGCACTTTTGTACTAACAGGAACCAATTGTTCTGAAAACTAATAATTGATTTGCTGTTTATGGTAACTTTTATAAAGCTACAGTCTACTACAATTTGTAGATTATTTTCAGTAAGTAATAGTTGTAACCTCTTTAAAAACCAAAATTAAAATAATATTCTGAAGATTTGTTGAAGATAATTTTATAATCTGGGTACCATCAACCAACACTATTCCAAGACCTTGACATACAGTTAGGAGATTAAATAAATGCTTTGTATAATATTATTCACTAACAGGCATTAAGTTGTTATTTAATCACCTATGATGAAGAAAGTTTTACTTTTAGAAAATTTGTGTCCCATTCACTGCATGAATTTTTCTGGAAAAGATTTCTGAGAAAAATGTGTTTCTGTTACTGGTAAATTTACAGTAACTGGCATTTGCTTGAGGGGAAGATAATGTTTCCTGGGCAAGAGAGAAAGGACTCTAGGTGAAGGATACTACAGTGCAAAGGTGATGAAATGATGTTTACTGTGAAGTTCTGTGACCACTCTGTCTACATGATCTCTGAAATTCCACATCAAGCTTCCTTCTCTCTCAGGGGCTTGCATATAAACACTTTTCCTTTCAGTCTTATTTATTTCCGTCAGATCCATACTTTTAAAATTTATTTCCCTTCAGATACCTCTTATCCTTATTTGCTTTTAGTTTTATACCTTTTACATTACCTATTTCCAGTAAAAGCAAAGAAAAGAAGAAAATAATTTTCTCCCTCTTTATAACACAATGACTAAAAATAAATGCCATCAGATAAAATTTACAAAGAAAGCCCTTGGGACACATGAAGGTCTATTTTGCAATGCTCATTGTATAGACAAAGAATTACGTAAGCACTTTCATTATCTACTTTTATTTGAATTTGTAAAAAAAGTTCTTGTAGAGAAGTTCTATAGCATAATAAAGAGATCATAGATTATGTTTTCACGTAAACTAAAACTTGTAAAAACGGTTAAAGATTACATTAAAAATTAGTAATTTTTATAAACAGTAATGTGTGTTACAGAACCATATCGTACTTGAAACTCAATTTATACGTATTGATTATTTGGCAGTAACTCTAATTCAAGCATCTGAAGAGTGTAGATTTTGATTATATTACTAAATTACCCCTGCTTCCAGAACAAGAACTTTTCCAGTTGTCCCCTTTAGTCTCCCCAGTAATAGAGATCAGCTCAATTTAACTAAAGTTCACCTCCTATATGTTATGTGGATGTTCCCTAAACCATACTTTTTAAAAATAAATAGTACTTTTCTTATTTTTCAGGATCTAATGGTCAAATAACTATGTTTTCTTTCCCATCAGCACCTTAAGAATCTGAATTACTTCACTCATAATGACTTTCCCCTTTCGCACTCTAAAGATCTATCAATTTACTAATAAAAATGTTCTCTTTGTGAAGGCTTGGGAATTCCTTATTGTGCTCAAACAATATCTTGGAGGCAAACATTCCTATTTGTCAGGATGAATCCTCTTTAAATGGCCTCCTGGCATGTTCAGAAATGATACACAATTAAAATATATTGAATAATTGGGATTAATTTTACAAGTCTCAAGGCATTCTAGAAGTGATGAACATGTTCACCAGGCTAATTCATTTATCAGAATCTCGAATTCTTCTTAAGTACTTAATATAAAATATGCACTGTAATTCAGGATATTTGTTATAATAAGCAGATACAGATTTCTTCTGAAATATGTACTTTCCAAACCTTTAAAAAGGAATCATTAGCATCATTTTCACTATGACTATTAATTAAAATTTTAATATTAATCTATATATATGTATTTATATCTGCAATTAAATATACATTTTTTCTAAGTAAATCTCACTATCTGAGATCTGAACTGATTGTAATTACAATCAAGCTTTATTTATGATACCTCAATGCTAAATGCTTAAAAAATTCTATTCAATGCAAATACGATTATACTTTTTATATTTTCAATAATATATACCTATGAAATTGCTGTATCCCTTTTCCTCAAGCAAAAAATGTGGACAAATTTGCAATTATGAATTATAATGCTTCTCTTGAATTGATTGAATGGTAATATTATACAATAATTCATATTCTGTGACAATATCAGTTACTTAACATTGAAAATACATAAATATATGTACATAAAATATATATTTCTCCTCTATAAAAATGTGCATCCGAGTGAGCATTCTTTCTTTGACATTCAGCAGTTCTGTGATACATAATTCATTGTCTATGTCCCATCAATTCCCATGTAGATTTGCTATGACCAAATTTATGATATGAGTTTAATGGCTTCTAGAAGCTAGTTTGCCAATGCCATGGTTATAGAAATGGCTTCACGGGAATTTTATGCTCCCTGACCACCGACTAATATACTAGAAAATGCAGTCTGTACTAAGTTTGTTTCTTGACAAACAGGGAGGAACAATATAGGGTAATTGAAGAAATTATTTGAAAATGCATTTCCTAATCTTCTGTAAAATGCTTCCATTGTGTCAAAACTAAGGTAGACATTAGGGAAGACCTTTGAGATATGCATTAATTTACGGTGTTGCCAAGAAGTAGTTTAAAAGTAGAAAACAAAAAGACCGAAGTGTTTTCCACTTGAATTTATAAAATGTATTTTTTAATAATTTTATCTCAAAGTTCACATATTAGAGGGTATGGTGGGTCCCAGATTTATTTATTTATTTATTTCTTTATTTATTTATTTATTTATGTGTGTGCGTGTGCATGCACGTGCATGCGCACAAATGTATATTTTGCAGATAAACATTTGGAAGTTGACCTTCTAAGGATATGGATACAATTTGTGATTCTGCCATCTCTCATAGGAAATGGTCACTTGTGGACTGTGCATGTGAACAGGAGTGATAACCGGAGAAACCTGGTTTTCTAATGTCCGTGACATCATAACTTCATCTTCTAGCTTATTTATGCCATTCATCTTTGAATCTCATTTCTTTCTCATTTCAAATTTGATATAATCGTAATCATAGCTGTCACATGATACTGTAAGTGTTCATAATTCATCAGTGTTACAAAGATAGCTTAAAGAACACTTATTTTGCTTTAAATTGAACATTATGTACATTGCAAATTTCTATTTGATATGTATAGAAGTGCTGATCGTTAAGAGCCTCTCTAGTATTTATGTTTTTTGTTTTCTACCCATTTACACTTCTCTCTCCTGTCATTGATAAAGCTCTCATTGATGATTACATCACACACATTCCTACAAGTTCTAGCTACTGAATTTTACACTATTTACTCATATGTATTTATAACATGTATCCTTTAATCTCTTCTACTGTAATCATCAACTTAAATTTTTTGCCCATTGCCATGCTATGATGTGCAAAAATTCATTATAGCAGATAATTTTTATATTAATGATTATATTTAACAGAATTGTCCAATTCAATATTCCTCAAATTAGTAAAATAGATATTTAAAATTTCTTTATCTTAAATATTGGGTTAAACTATAATTCATTTTTAATTTTTAATTTTATAGATTTAGGGGTGCATATTTAGATTTATTACATGAATTTATTGCATGATAATGTAGTTTGGACTTTTAATATAACTATCACCTGAATAGTGTACAGTATACTAATTAGGTAATTTATCATCCCTCTCCTAAACCACAATCATATTAGTGTGTAGAACTTTTCATTTTGCTAACCTTCCTTATATATTCACATTAGGAAAAAAACTTTGAATACAATTGGCAAAAGCAACTATAACCAAGAAACAGGAAGAAAAAGAAGATGTAGTATTCATATTAACATTTTCATTAACTTGATGGGATTTTATTAACAAATATCTAAATAGATATCTCACATTGTGTACATGTTATGAATTAGGTAGTATGTGAAACACTTATATACGTTATTTCAACAGTCATATCAATCCTATGAGTGAGTCATTGCAATCTTTATGTTATCAAAAGTTAAAACTCAGCCTAAATCATATGACTAGTAAGGAGGAAAGCTAAGGTTAGAAACCAAAGAGGTAGGCCCTTTCTGCCCACTTAATATGCTTTCTTGTCCAATGTATGTTACTGATTTCACACACGTAAGATGCCAAGTCTTGATATTGAATGTCTTTCAAAATAGTGGTTAAGGGAAGGATAATTAAACTGACGTTAAGTTCAATGCTTTAAAAAATCAAGGTATATTTCTATGTTGACTTGAAATAACTTTTATTCTACATACAATTGGATGGAAGAACTAACTACCTGAGCTTCTGAGTACTCACTATGTCCTTACTTGCAAAGATCTTCTGCCTTCCAGCTCTCTTGGAGAAGATTGCTTGACTCTAGATTTCCTTTCATCAGTCAGTATACTTTCCTAGTATCTACTAGTCATTTTTCTTCATCCATATTACTCTTATCAACGTGATCCCTGTACCAGGTGCTGGTGAAGAAATAGTGCACAAGACATTAAGTGAGGTCTCAGGTCCCCTGTTTTCCAATTAAATTAACATAGTAACATAAGTTTTATCAGAGAGAAAGATGTAGTAGAGCAGTAAAATGACTGGAGGAAATACAGGGTGAGTGTATAGTAGACAGAATAGCAAAAAGGGATATCTTTTCTATTGATGAGTAGTTTACATTTCCGTGGCATTTCTCCTAGGTACTGTGTGCCTTTCCAAAATATTACCCTATTTCTGCTCTTACTACAGTTTATTAGTATTAATAAATTAATAAACACTAATAATATTAGTGTTAATATCTGCATTTTCAGTTTCCAGATTTCCATGTGATATTAATGAGTTATTGGGATTTATTTATCATTTTATATATTACAAATGAATGCCTATATAATACTTATAGTAACTATATTTACCAAGATTTTTCTATATTCAATAGCTCCAGATGGACTTAATTATATATATATATATATATAATTTTTTTTTTAATTTGAAGAATCGTAAACACAGTCTCAGGAGGTGTTATACAGAAAGCTTTAAGTTTCCAGACTCTTAAAGTAAACACCCGTATATTCTACAAAGCAATGTTAGAAAATTACATATTCTGTGTGTCAATTCTCACGTTGTCAAGTTCAGTTGGTTTTCAAAATATCACATATGTTCTTTTCTAGTAAAAAATATACTGACATTAAAGTCTTGTCAGACTCTCCAGAGAGATAATAAGAAAAAATACAAGATAATTCAGTTCTTTGGAATAAAATGATAAATGAGTCATGCTGAAAAGTGGGCAGCTATATAACATAAAAAGATAACTACTAAAAGCTTTCCAAATAGCCATCTGACTCAAGCCAAGTAGGTGGTCAGCATGCTGGTTTGGCAGAATGTGTGGCTGATTGCCAGAGTATTTTTGAGCAAAGCAGCTATTCATTTCACTTGCTAAATCGAAGTTCACTTTGACATTGCACATAATAAAAAACAAGTCAATGGCTATTTTTAGGCTAAACTAATAAAGTTGTACTAAAAGTAAAAGAATAGCACCTTTTTTTCTACATGGAGAACACCCTAGTGTATAACGTTTCTGTTCTATGGTCTTTTAAAAAAAAAAATTCCTGTGTGCATTTTGATTTAAATTACATCAGATAAATGGAAGGTAGCTTTCAGCAGTACTAGTATGACTATTTTGAGTTCTCCAGAGGTTTTAAACCTGAAATAAATGAGACTATTTCTAATTGTATTTGTTATGCATACCCACATGTATCTAATTTTCTTTTCACTTAATCAATCTTACCAGTCACATTATATCCACAATTATTAATATGGAAAAATAAAATGAAAAAACGGAATTTAAAATAAAAATATAAAATATAAACATCTAAAAAATTGCAGGTACAAATGTCTCATATGTATTTGGAATAGACATGTGTATGTGGACACAGACATAAAATATTATTAACATTTTTATTTCAATACATTCAATGCAGATATAATAAAATATGAATGTTAATATTCTGCAGATTTGCCGATTAAATATATTTTAATGTTTATAATATACATTTCAATAGACAATGAAAAAGAACAGTAAAAACTGTCATCTCTATTAAAAAGACATTTTAAAATCTTAAATGTGAAGGGTGAGGTTTTTAAATAAATAACTAATTTGATTTAAATTTAAAGTAATTTTAAAAATCACTACATATACAAATACACATGTGCTTGTTTCCTGTTATTTCACTCTCCCATGGAAAATTAAAGGAAATACACCAATAATGTGTTATGTACTAGGCATAAATAATAATGTAAATATTTGTTTCTTTGAATATGTCTGTGTGAATTCATATGCTTTTTAGTTCATTAGATATGGTTAATTATACCAAAAATTAAATATTTTAAATTTAGTTATTTCTATTTATGTTTTACTTTATATATAGGTATATATTATATATATTACATATAATATATATTTGTCCATATATAGATATAACATATCCATGTATCTATATATGTGTCCACATATATATATCTGTGTGTATTTATGTGTCCACATATAGATATATCTATGTGTGTCTATATTAGATATCTGTATATTATATCTAGGTATATAATATCTATATAATATATGTGCAACATATAACATATATAGATATAACAAAATATATTGATATATGTTACATATAAATCTATAAATAGACACATATAGATATATCTAGATATGTTATTTCTATATACAGATATATACTCCATAAGAAATACTCAATAAGTACTTGTATATATGTAATATATAGATTTATATGAGTATATAACATCTACATATATAAGCTCTATATATCTTATATATTATATATCTCTATACGTTTATAAGTATCTTATATATCTTGTGAATAGACTTATTATGTAGATATATAAGATATATACTCATAGACGTATATAGATATATAAAATTATATTATATATAGTATACATGTGTATATAATGGATATCATATTAAAGTAATATAAACCTATTTATATAGACTTTGTATAGATACCATGTAGATACATAACATAATCTCTATATAGATACATAAATCTATAGATATATGTATTATATAATATTATATAATATATAATATAGCTCTCTGTATATACATAACATTTGGTGCACCTCATAGCTCTTAACATTTTGTACTAATTATTCTATGACTGTTATTTTTTTTTTCTGGGTAGCAGTAAATCCAAAAGGTATCAGAAGTCATTTGACAAAAGTTCTTGACTAAGCAAAAAGTATACTCCAAAGACATATGCTGCATCACACGTATAAGCCCTTCTTATTAACTGAAATAAGTCTTGTGATGAGTTAACAGATAGCTTTTTACAATGATATCTCTGACTTGTACTAGGAAGTGTTGGAGTACAACGTGACCTCATTTTAGTAGTGACGATTGTCAAAGAAGTGTTATTGATTCATGTCTCAGTTGAAGCAGAAAAATCAATACCAGGCAGCTCTAGGGGAGTTGGTTCTAATGGTTTTACAGTCTTAGAGCCATCTGGGAGATGCCTTTCATTGATGATCAACATGGCCAAATGAGATCAGTCCATCTACATGGTGGATCAAGTCCAGGGGCCTCAAAATATAATTTAGAAGGAATCTATCTTCATTTATTATTACTGGCAAAAATAAACATTTTACAAAGCCTATGTAGATTGATCATCATTCACATACTTTTGATTTTTTATAATATATGCAAAAATTATATACTATTTCAAATATTACCTTATTTATAATTTAACAGGAATTCCTCACATCAGTAAATCAGAATAACATGGTAAGCAATAAAAATTTTGTATGATGAATTTGTTGTCCACTTTTCTAAACAGTCAGCTTTAGGTTTTTTGCCTATTTTTTCATTTTTCCCAAATGGGTGATGGTAATGAGATAATTTTGTTAAAATTCTTGGCTGTATATTCTCCAAATTTGAAAGGCAATGTGAACTATTTAGTATAATATGTAAGAAAGCAATTTATGACTCAAAAGAGCTGCCAAAACATTGATTTTTGTGACATGGAATTGAGATTAATCTAATAGTGTTTTGAAACCCTTTCAATGAAATGTGACTCAATCAGACAGTCCCTCTGGAAACTGTTTTGCAAAATCAAAAGTAAAACTTAACAAAGTCTTCTAATCAGCTAATTAGAATTGGGGACCCTTTGGTAATATATCCTAAGTAATCTGGCACATATTAAAAAAATTATACAGTTTCCAACATACAAATATATTCCAGGTCCAAAGGTATCCCTTTTTAATGAATGCTCTCATTCAATTTGTTCCTGGACATGTTGCATGCTCTGTGACAAAAAATGATTCATTCGTTTTCTGTATTTGAGTTTCAAGTAGCATAAACCCAATTTAAACTGTCCAAACAAACTTGGGAATGTATTGACTCATGCAGTTGAAAAATTCAAGGTATATTTGTATCTAGAGAATCAAATGAGACCAAGAATATGTCTCTCTGTTGTTTTCCTGGTCCTACATTTTTTCTGCCGTAAACTAGCAAGTTCCCTCCATGCAGAGGTAATTCTGTCTGCTATTTAGCTAATACTCTAAATAGCCTAAGCTTACATCATGCTTACAACGCAAAGCCGCAGTGTAAAGAATACCACTCTGTGTGTGTCTGTGTCTCAGTGTTCATTTCGATCTCTGGAAAGAACATCTAATTGTCTTGGAGTTGTGTCCTATTGCCCAGTTTATGTTCTGTGGTGCACACTGATGGCAAAATTTTTTCTGTGCATTTGACAAACTTATTTTAGAAAAGGAAAGAAAAGAGCACAAGATTACAAAAAAGGGTGAGAGACTAATTGATCTGAAATAACAATATAATGAATTTCATTTCATAGTAAGTCCTAACCCTGAAAACATTTCCCCACTCAGTTAATCTCTCATAATTGCTTTGCCTTTGATATGATTTTACTACTAATATGGAGCATAAAATATTTGTGCACACTTTTTAGTACAAATCAATCTCCCATTGGTAGTTGATTTATGTTTCTTTTGCTGTTAATAATCTTTAAGTTTTTAATTCCTTGGTAATTATATATTTGAGAGATTATCATCAATACATCTGTATTTCGGTTCTTGATTTAAAATTTTTGTGTTTGCTAATCTCATAGTAACTGAAACTCAAATATGAATACCTTCTAAAGAAATAGTTGCACTTTCCTAATCCTGACAGAATCCAAAAGGTCATTATGTTGAATAAATATGTAAGCTCCTTGAGGAAAAATAATGAGCAATTTTTTTATGTCCTCAAATTCTATAAAGTGACAAATACTTGTTGGATAAATGGCAGTTATATTAGGTTTTGGTCATTATGATTTTATTTAAAACTTGATTTAATAAAAGGAAAAGCACAAAAGACAAACAAAAATCAATGAATTCATGTAATTGACAAACAAAAGAGGATACCAACTTTAGTCACCATTGAATCAAGGATATAAGGACATTTTTCTTATGCTTTTCTTCTATTCCTCAACTTACTGTGTTAAGGGAAAGATAACAATAAGCAGCTTGAGTTTATGTTGCATTTATAGGTTCTGATTTTAAAGACAACCCGATTCTGTTTCAGCATCCTTATACAAGGTTCAGAGATAAACTCAGAATGTCCAAGAAATGTCCACTTCAGCTAATTTAGCATTTTGAGGATCTGAAGTTCTGTTTTCAGTACAAAATAAGATCAATGTTTACAACAGCACTCCCAGAAAAAAATTAAAATTCTAGTTTAAAGGTTTCTACACACTGCAGTGTTGACAAGACTTTAACCTGAAATAGAACTGCATAACCACCTAGGAAATAATTAAGGGCTGGCTTTTGCCAACTTATACTGTCTATACTTAATCCATGGATGCAGAGACCATGCCAATTGAAAATTCTACTGGATTCTTTCTACTAGGTGAAGATCTGAAAACTACCTATTGAGTAGTATGCTCATTACCTGGGTGACGAAATAATCTGTAAAACACACCACCACAACACACAATTTATATATATATTACAAACCTGTACATTTACCCTTAGCCTAAAATAAAATTTAAAAAAAATTCTTAATCACTCCAGTATTGGTCCCAATTCATGAATTTCAATTCTTAATGTAACAGATGAGGGATTGGGATAAACTGAGAGTAGAACATTGTGTTCTGGGATAGATAGTACCCTCAGGAAGAGAACTGGTTGTAGAAACTGTAAAAGCTGATTATGTTGAAACTCTTTCTTTTGCTATAAACAGTGCTAAGCATTACTTCACTTAACTCTTACAGCAAGTCCTGTAGAAAGTATTAGCACTATTTTACAAAAGAATCTAAACTTTAGGTAGATTCCAATTTTGTCAAGATCAAAGAGCAGATTTGAATTTGGATTTAGGTGGATCTGAATACAAAAACAATGTTTGTAATCAATATCTTATCCTGCCTTACATGCAGCGGAATGATTTTATCTAAACTTTATTTAGTAAGGTAATAATAACTAAAGAGAGAGACACTGATTTTCCAGAAAGACATTTCTTGTTCATATTATTAGAGAACAAAACAGGCAATAGATCAACGTTAGTCAACAGAGCGTCAACATACAAGATCTTACAGGGCTAGCCAATTAAGTTTAGGACTAAGTCCATCAATGTATCTTATAGCGCTATGATTGAAAGAATAATTGCTAAAGAATCTAAATGAGAAACAAGAGATATATAACTAAATCAATAATAATCCTTAGAATCCTATATACTTGACTAGATCCTGAATCAAGTACTAGGGAAATTTAAAAGAAGAATGCTGCTGCGAATGAAAGGTTCTTCAGCAAAGCTTAAAATAAATGAAAACCTGAGGATTGGCAGGAAATTATATTATACTTCCACAAGTTTGTTTCCAAAAGTTGAATTTTTTTTTAAACCTCCATTTAAAATGATGAGTATGTACCGAGGTAATAGATCATTTTACAGCAAAACATTTCTAGGAAGCATTATGCCTGCAGAGATGGTTTTGTCTGAGAACTTAACATTTCCTGCAATAGATGAATATCACCATCATTTTTATAATTAGAACAATATCACAGGTGTTTACATATGTCTAAACACACTAAATAGGTGCAATTCTTTATTATCCATTATACATGAATAAAGCTGTTTTTAAAACAAAATCCAAAATTTTGAAGTTCTCAAAGTGAGAATTGCCATATTAGCAGTGCTTCTAAAATGAAATATTAAAAATATACTTTAAAACACTTTTTAGGATAAATTCATTTTTTTCCCTCCCTAGCAGCACAAAGCAAAAGTCAAAGAAAGGGACAAGGCAGCTGACAATGGTCTGTGGTCAAGTGAGATCTGCAAATCTTTTCCCCAGAAGGCAATTGTAAAGCTGAGCAAAATTGTGAATCCATCACCATTATTTAAAATAATGATAATAAGACAGGGTGCAGTGGCTCACACCTGTACTCTCAGAAGTTTGGGAGGCAGAGGAAGATGGACCGCTTCAGCTCATGATTTCAAGATCAGCGTGGGCAACACACTGAGACCTCATCTCTACTAAAAGTACAAAAATTAGGCAGGCATGGTAACACATGCCTGTGGTCCCAGCTACTCCAAAGGCTGAGGTGAGAACATTGCTGAAGCTGGGAGACAGAGGTTGCAGTGAACCGAAATCACGCCACTGCACTCCAAACTGGACAATAGAGTCAGCCCCTGTCTCAAAAAATAAATAATAATAAAGGAATTAACAGACATAGGAACATAAATAAAATAGCACCCGCAATTAACCAAACATGCAACAACCTATGAAGACTTTAGCTTTAAACAAACTGCTGAGCTTCAGGTAAGAATAGTGTGAATCTGTGGTGTTCTGCTCTGGGTCTGCTCCCATCTTGTGTGCATTCATCCTGATACCTACCCTTCACTTCTATTGATCTCAAAATTCTTCCAACTTAGGACCGACTGAAGCTGACAGCAGCTTCTCCTCCACAGTAGAAGGTGACTCTCTTTACTTGAAGCACTGGGCAAGGCCCATGCTCAACACCACTGTGAAAGTAAAGCCAGGGAGCAGGGGAGTCCAAAGGTCCTGGTTCTACTTACCTGAGATATGGTCTTAGTTGGAACAAGCATCCTCCTAGCTGAGGATATGCAAATCCAAAAGAGGAGCTCAGAGAGGGTCCAGCCCTGATGAACAATGAAATATGAATGTGCTCCCCAACACTCCCATGGATCCACCTGCAGAAGGTGGTTGACTTTACTGGCTGTTAGTGTTTAAGTGCAACCTCTGTTCAATCACTGGCTGATCTCTAAGCTACCTAGATACAAAGGCAACTATTAGGCAGAAGGCCAGGCTTAAAAATCAGGAAAAGAATACAGACACACACACACAAATGTTTAACTGAGACATTAGTACCTGCACACTGCTACTGTAATCTATAATATTTAAAATGATATGGATACACATATTGGTCAATAACACAGAAATAGAGGTTTAAACAAATTATACATCATAAAAGACCCAATGAAATTCAGCAGACAAAGGACCATGGAATAAAATGTTTTAGCACAATTTTATATTCATATAAGAAGTTGGAGGATTCATCTAAAATCAGTTACAAGTAGTTTAAGAATTGAAAGGTCAAATTTTACAGAAAAAAGTAATGTTTTAAAACTTGAGGTAGAAAAAAATTCTTAAAAAATAAGTCGGAAGTATAAAGGACTACAATAAATTTAATAACTTCTTAGGATGGAAATTTGTGATACATATAAGCAAATAATGATTATATATAGATATGACTATATGTATGCATGTATATGTGAATATGTCTACACATGGACATTCCCTCAAAATCAGTGCAACACATTAAAGATATAAAGTATAAGAAAATCTTCAAGCAATAGCAAAAAGTGACTTACAGAAAATACAAATTTCTAATTCACATTTTAGAAGATAATAATTGAAATGCAAACCAAAGTCAAAATTAGATCTTGTACTCCCACTATTTTGAAAAAGAAAGAAAGAAAGAAAGAAATTCTAAAACTTAACACCATACAAAATTGGTGAGGTTGTGAATTAATGGAAATCTTTATACAATGCATGTGAAAATATTAACTGCTGTAACCGATTTTGAAATTAACTTAGTATAATCTCTTACATTTGAAGACATATGTACTGTTCTTTCCCGTAAATTTGTTTACTGGCATTTTAATCATATGAATAACTTTAAAATGACTCAATAAATACATAAATATGCTGTATACATGCAAAAGACTACTTTACCATACAATTAAGTAAATGGAATCTACTTACATGTGAGATTGGGAGACAATTCTCCACGGAATTTCTGCACATCTTGGATAAGTATTTTTTTCTGAGCTACTTTCTTCAAGAATGTTTATAGAGCCAACAACTTTGGAAGATAGAATGTCACCTTCTAGGTCAGAGGGCAGATTTGTTCACTATCAGGATAATATCTCCATCAGGGACAAAGAGAAACAGCTTCACTAAGGGCCTCTTTTAAATGACTGGAGATCCTCAGCTCTAGGTTCCTCAGTGTGGCACAGGCTTACTGTGTGTCTACAGCCACGACACCACATTACCCCTGTGGCATTGCAGAGTCAGGTATACCCACGAGGGTATGCAGGTCATGCTGCCTGCTGTGCTGAAAGTAATCAGCTGTTTGTATCCACCCAGGAGTCCTATGTATTCTGCCAGAATTGTAGCAGACTGGCTCAGCAATTTGAAAGCAGGGTAAAAATCTGAGACTCTTCACAGGTTTTCACATGTTGATACACTTGAATATATAACGTGATTGAGAATACTGTGATGCAGAAGAAAGCGTACATAATTTCATTTACATAAATATAAAAAATGCAAAAATAAGTAATATGTAGGTATCTGAGAAAACTAAATATAAAAACGTTACACAAAATTTGAAATTCTGTCCTCCAGAAAAGAGAAGGAATAAGATTGAGGAGGTACATGACTGGATTTTTATAATTATCAGTAATGTTCAATTACTTAAACTATGTGGAGCTTTATTTTGCCATTTTTCCTGTACTACACATTCATCGACTGTATTTTGCTATACTAAACATTCATTTACTATAAATAATTAAAATACATTTTTTTAAAATAGCAGTTGACCCAAGACTTTCCAAGCATGTAAAGGACGTGAAAGACTTAGAGACTATGACCTTGTAGTGACATCAGTATCTACAAGTTTTGTTTTTGTTTTTTTTTTTCACATAGAACTCCACATTATGAGTATACAAGTGAGAAAGGTGACCCCTCTTTATAATTTACAATTGGGGTTTTGAAGGGCAAGTTAGCAGAGGACTTAAAGATAGGGACTAGGAAGGGGACAATGTGGATAGAGAGTCCTTAAAATTACAAAACAAGAATTCTAGGGCAATTAAGAACAGAAAATTAGGATGAGATGAATAAAGATTAAGAGATAAATACAGGTATGAGAAAGGTTTAGTGAAAGTATTCAAAGGAAAGAATTAAAAGTACATTTTTTTTGTCAAAAAGCATAAGATTTTGTTAATGCTTTAGAGGTTGACTAGCGTCTCAGCTATTACTTCAAGGATATCTATAACAGATGAAGATTACTTCAGTTGAGCGGAAGGAAAGTTCTTTGGAATTTAGAAATAAAATCACCGAAATTAAAGAATTGCTTTATGAAGATTGATTTTACTCAGAACAATGAACATCTGTGAAATGAGAATTTGGTGTCAAATGTGGTGCTGATAGAGACAGGAGACAGCCAAGGGTCTCCAGCGAAACCCCGCCTTCAAGCCTAAAACAGCCTGAAGGCTGAAAAACCCGACTGCTGGTTCAGGATGAAACCAGCAGCCCAGAGGGAGACCTGCTCCCATTTGTCAGCCCTTTCCTGACTGATTCTTTCCGAATAATGCCCATATGTGCACTGGGGAAATCGGACCCATTGCCCAGAAAATTGTGCCTATGCAGGGAGGAGGAGTCTGGCTTCTCTTTAGTTCCTTTGTGTGGTGGCCTGGTGTTCAGTTTGTGAAGTGGGAGCCCACTGGCAAGATCCCCTCTTGTTTTGCTGAGAGGATTTTTTTTTTCACTCAGTAAATTCCACCCTTCTCACACTTCAATGTGTCTGCATGCCTAATTTTTCCTGGTAGTGACACAAGAACCTGGATTTAGCTGAACTACCAAGCAAAAATCCTGCATCAGTGCCCAGATCACCAATTTAAGTAAAATGTAATTGAGGTTGATAAATGAAAATGATAAAGCAGTAATAAATAAATATAAAGAAATAAAGTAATAAAGATACTGCTATGAGTGAAAACTTGAGTATGTGTTGATTACTACTTGAGGTAAGTAAAGCTGGAATAATAGATTTTTGTGAAAAAATTATTATAACATTGTAGATGTTAATACATTCAGAAGTATCATAGGTAAGAATCCAAGAGTCATCTTCAAAAGTTTTGTTTTTAATAATGATCATAATCAAACAGATCTGATTTTATAGAAATTTTACTTATGTATACTGTTATAATTTTACTTGTTGCTGAAATCTTGAACTGTTTTATTTTACACAGCTATGGATTTAATGTAGGTATTGCTTTAATCCAGGAAATAAAGTATAACTGCCTTCCCTACAAGTAACCTACACAACCTTTTTCTACCCCAGTGTGGCACCAGCTGTTAAAATATTTGGACAATCACCACTGTGTATGTGTGCATCAGTGTACAAAAAGTCATATGGATATGTCTTAATATTAACTATGCTTTACTCTGACTACTATCTCTAACTCCCCTCTAACTGCTTTCACCATAATTCTTTAATCTAACTAGGAACCCCAATTGTTTATTTCCAAACAATCTGCATAGGTATGACCCCCTCTTTCTTTTTTTCCACTTTACTCAGTGTAGAGTGGATTTCCAAAATGTTAGTACCTCTATTGCCGATACCTGTAATCTCTTAACCACTTGTGCTTGGCTTCTGTATATTGCAATTGGGACTCATGACTCATTCGCGTGTGCCTATCACGGTCTAATTTTTGTGAAAGTGGTCTGATAGCCAAATTTCCCAGTTTTATGTATAAGTTAGTGAACTCTGAATATCTATTTCTTGCTGATACTGCTGTGCTGAATTTCATATATTTGTAAGCAACTGCTGACTCAGAATCTCTACTCAGAAGTATCATTAGCTCCTTATCCTCAAAATTTCAAAAACTAAATTTGTGACCCCTTTACTCTACAATACGGTGTTACTATGAAGTCTCTTTTGTTCTTTTGTTTTATCTTTGCATTTTTTGTCAGTAAAAATTTACAACATGTATTGAAATATGATTTACAAACAAAAATCCTAAAAATCTGAAAGGGAGGGCATGAAATATTTTTCAAATACTATATTTAATTTCTCTGTCCAGAATGATTGATTCAGAAGTTATGTATAACCTAAGCCAGTTCAATAAGAATGAATTTGATTTTTATTGCTCAAAATGCCAGAAAACGAAAATGACTGACCCTATCCCACCTTACATTTGAAAAAAAATAAGTATTCGTGTAAGCTTTAAAAAGAAAAACTAAGTGTAAAAAAATATAACAGTACAGAAGGCAGTTAAGTGATGCAAAAAGAAATTAGTCTGAATTTTGATCATATCCCTCTCTGTAAGTTTTGTCAACAATTCTCCTTTTTGTTGTTAAAAAATCTACCTCTAGAATAGGTCACGGCTTCTTAATATACATGCCTAGTGCATTCTCTATTCTTTCTTGAAGATCTTATGAAATTATTTATTATATATTTTTGTAATTATTAATTAACCTCTATTGTTTTCATTAGAATGTTAATTTCAAATTGTTAAGAATGCTTTTTTTTTTTTAACCATTTGGTCCCCAATACTGTCACAATACAAGAGACCCAAATTTCTTTAAAATAAATAACAACAGAAACCCTGAGAATGATATTCATGATAAAAATAAAAGTTCAATGGATTACTGTTTGAATGATTTCTTCCAAATATGACATTTAAAAAAAAAAAAAACATTTTTGTTGGCTCTAGGGACAAAGTTACCATATTTTTTTCCAAGCTGAATTCTCTTCTTCATTAGTAATTAAAATGGAAAGATCACTGAGAAATGTTTGTTTTATTAGAAATGATTTATGGCTGTCGCTTCTTAGTGCTCAAGGACATTATAATTTGACTAAGCATGTCTCTAGCAGGATGAATTTAGTTAAGCAAAATATTTTTAAAGGCCATCATCAGTACACCAATGTCAAAGCATCAGTGATAAATTGCACTCATAGATTTAACATTTGGAAGGTGACATTCGGACAGAAAAGGCATATGGAATTTCTCTCTCTTTCTGTCTCTCTCTCTCTCTCTCTTTTACAGCCTCGATAAAGTTTCAAAAGAAGTTTCTTAAGTTACACACTTTACCCTATATGTTTAGTAACCTTTAGAGTTCTGATTCTCCAACTTTTTAAAATTATGGATTACTTTGAGACTGTAATATAAATTTCAGGCCCACATCACAATTAAATATACATATACATATGTATGCATAATTTTATATATAATTTCAGTGTTTTCATGGAACCCACAAATTCTCATGTTTAGAGTAACTTATTTACATTTGAAGAAAATTATAGATATGTATAAACATTTGATAATAAATAAATATATGTATAAAGATATATAAGCATATATACATGTATGCATATGTGTAAGTTTATATAGATACATAAACTTAGAAGAAGACAGAATGTTTCAAACAAATTTATTTTGAATTTTGAATTATCAATTTAACCATAAAGCTTTCTTATGTTAAAAATCTCTGTAACACTGAAGCTGATGAAAGTGTTATCACACTAGATAAAATGTGCTGCAAACTGTGCATGTACTGTTATGTGCATTGATTTGGTTTGGCTGTGTCCCCACACAGGTCTCATCTTGAATTGTAGCTCCTATAATCCCCACATATCCTGGGAGGGACTCGATGGGGGGTAACTGAATCATGGGGGTGGTTACCCTCATGCTGCTGTTCTCCTGATAGTGAATGAGTTCTCCTGAGAGCTGATGGTTTAATAAGGGGCTTTTACCCCTTCTACTCGGCACTTCTTTTTGCTGCTGCCATGTGAAGAAAGGCATGGTTTTCTTCCCCTTCCACTATGATTGGAAGTTTCCTGAGGCCTTTCCAGCCATGCAGAACTTTGAGTCAATTAAACCTCTTTTCTTTATAAATTACCGAGTCTCACGTAAGTTTTATTAGCAGCATAATAATGAATTAATACATGTGCCAATCTAAGTACTGCTTTTTTTGTGTAAAAGAATTCTGAAGACACCAAAGTTCGTGGGTCTTCAGAGCCCACACATAATATTCAGGATCACAAACACGTTTTATGTAGCTCTACTTTTACCATAAATTCTTATTTTATAGTTTATTGTATAGATATTAACCCAGTAAATGCTAATTTTAATGCCGTATGAAGAGATTAAAGAAATATTGGTGATAATCTGCCCAATTATAGCATCTCATGAGGAATTTTTATGTTACGTGTTTGTTTCTTTTCAACTTTTATTATTCTTGGAGTTTTCTTTGACATTGCACAACATCTGTAAATTCCTGTTTAAAGCATGCATTTTCCATCTTTTATTTCATATTTCTTTAATTTCATATTATTATATTTTGTAGCATTTTTTCAGTGCTCTCTGATATCATGCCACAAGAGGAAATATTTGTACAGATTTATGAGCAAATTATATATTTTACTGTCAATAAGATGAGTGTCCAAAATTATAACCTATTAGAGTCCTCAATAATAAATTTATCTTTGCCTTTATCCAAAATGTTAAAGGATTAGGTGACAAAATGAGAATGGTCTTTTGATGAAGATCAAAATCAAGGCTAAGCTTGACATTAATATCTTAAAACATGTTACTAGTGTTTCACAAATAAATATACAAAATAGATATACAAAAACTGTATTTGTCACAAATAAATATACAAAAAGTAAACCTTGTCATTGAATATTGAAATAATGTCTTCTTAATCCAAAAAGATTTTATTTATATCTGAGCAAGTTCTAAGATTATGACTCTGCCTTATATTTCTACACAAAATTCACTTCACTGGTAACATATATTTCCAAACTTAACCATGGAGAAATATGATGTCATTTTCCAGTCACATTTAGAAAAATTTAAATCACCAAAGCTCCTATTATGTAGAAATTATTAAAGGACTGACTTTTTATAGTACCATACTTGTTACTGTGTGTTGTACAAGGTTCAACTCCCCTTTGTGGTTCTAGACTAAAATATCTTGAGGATATATTATATTCTATCTTCATTTGTGACATGTGAAGCTATGACTATTGCCTGAAAGGCCTTCCCTAAACAAATTATGTAATCAGTCACTGTTTAATGTTGTCTACAGGTATATATTTTTTCTGAGTTTATATTTCCTTTCTGTAATTTGCCTAAGGGTATTAATGGTAATATATCTATATTTTTACCTTTTTTTTTTTTTTTTACCAGGTCCAGATTATCTCACAACTACAGGGCATGGGTTCTAAAATCTTTGCAGGCTTTAAATGCCTTTATTGCCACATCTTATTAAAAACTTTACTTTTATTCTAGATGATGCACTACCCTCAACCCATTACACTTGCAGAGTTGGATATTCATTTTGGTGTTCAGATCTCTCGTGAAAAAAAAGCCCACTCAAGACAGTGCAAGTAGAAGTTGGAATTAGTCATCAGTAGCCTAAACAATCATTCATTCAGATTCTTTCTCTCTCTATTATTTTCTCTAGCCTATCCCAATACTTTCTTTGTCATCTCTGCTTCTCTCTACATTGTTACTCTGTCATCCTGTCATTTTTACCTTTTTGCTTTTTTTTTTTTTTTTTGGAAAACTGCCTTCTTTCCATCTCAATCATGTTGAATGGGGCTTTAAAAATGTCTTTTCTATCTACAATTCAACATGGACTTACTATTTAATCTATTACTAATTGGAAATTATATTTTTCTTAGTTGAAATTTGCAAAAATTATAATCTGCTGTTTGCCTATGGATGATCTTTTCCTAGATTAAGTATCAATCACTGGCCTACACAATGGCACCAGGGAACAGAATTACCAAATAGAAATACTCTCATGGCACCTCTTTGGTATGACTTTTGGTTAGAAAAGTTGTGTTTAAAGGCTGTGGATATGAGTGAGCAGAAACTGCAAGATATGTCAACTTCAGCTTTACTTATGTAGACTTTTCAATTCTAATGGTTAACTCTGATCAGATTTTGGCATTCATTTTACCATATGCTCAATGTTTTTTTGTTTTGTTTTGTTTTTCTGTTTAAAAAAAAAGAAGTTGTATTGAGATATAATTTGTATGTCACAAAATGTACCCATTTAAAGTGTAAAAATCAATGCTTTTTATGTGTATAGAGTTGTGAAACGATAGATGAAATCTAATGTTGAACATTTCTGTGCTCACTGAAAGAAAACCAATACAACAGTTTGGCAGTTGCTCAAAAAATTTGATCATATAGTTAATATATGTTTTCAAATTTCATCTATGTTGTACTATGTATTACTACTCTGTTCCTTTTTATTCTTGAATAATATTCCATTGCATGTATGTACAACATTTCATTCATATTTTATTTATCTAGTTATCATTTGGTATGCATGTGGGTCGTTACCATTTTTTTGGCTAATATGATTAGCTCCTGTGACCATTTGATTACAAGTTGTTGAGTGAACACATTTTCATTTTTTTTGCGGGGGGATATATATTTAAGAGTTAAGTTACTAGCTAGTATTATTGAAGAACTGCCAAACTGTTTCTCAAAATTACTGCATTTTATATTCTAGTTAACAATTTATGCAGGTTTCAGTTTCTCTACATCATTACCAACACTTACTAATTTATGAAATATTTTGATTATTTTTGATTGCCTTTTAACGAGTATTTTGATTGTTATTATCCTGGTGGCTGTGAAGTGACATTTTATTGTGGTTTTGATTTGCATTTTATTCTGACTAACGTTGAACTGCATTTAAATCTTGGTTTTGTTGCTTCTCAGATATATATAACCATAGGCAATTTATTGATCATTCTCCTTGACTTTCGAGTAGTTAAGGCAAAATTGTCCCTGGAAATACTGAATATAAAAAGGAATACAGAAATCATCTAAAGTCAAATTATACTTCAAAGTTCCTTAGAAAGTTACCATGTTGAAAATCTATATACTTATAGATTTAGCTGTAATATGCCCAAACTTTTCTCTAGCACTGAATGAGACAATAAATATATCCATATATATATATATATATATATATATATATATATATATACATATTTTTAATGTGGTTTTGCAACATTTGAAGTAGTTTATTTACTTTGGAGTTTTTTATGTCATAGCATAGAATAATAGGCCCTTCAATGCTAGAATCACATTCAGAACTAGCTAACATCTGTCAAATCAGGGCCTAAGTGTTATTAGCATAAGGATACCAGTTAATTTTCAGTTTTCAATTTTTAAGCTCACTTTTGGCTAAAGGCTTAATGAATAGAATTATCCAGACTATTAAATTATTATTTTCTTTTTTTCATGACATCCTACCTGTGTTTTCACTGAATCCTTACATGTAGCGCCAAGAATATTAAACATCGTTAAATTCAATGCACATGTGATGTTGCAACCTTTGTCACTTAAGCAATCTTCCAGACTGCAAGGCTTATGTGGAATTTTATTTTTAAGTCTGGCTTCCCAGGAGTTTGTCCTGGGACAGAGTGGTTTATTATCATGGAGCATTTAATCAGAAGTTGTTTTAAGCCTCTTATACAAATGAAGCCCTTCCTCTGTCTTAACTTTTTCTTTTTTTCCTTTTTTTTTTCTTGTTTTGGTGGTTTAAAGAATACTTTCAAGTCTGCCAGTCTGCCCCTACATTCTTTTCTGATTGTTGTAAGTGGGTGCAGCCTAGCACATTTGCACAAGTTTTTAGATTCAGACAGTTGTTTCAGAATGTGTTATCATTGCTATCTCCTTCCTTGGTTCTCTCCATTAAACTTCTAGCTTTCTTGCCATTGTGTTTATATCATATAGCTACCAGACTTCCTTTAATTGTTGTCCATCAAGGTCTTTATTGTTTTAGACAGCACTCTAAGCATGGAGTTTTCCAGTCTCTGTTTTAAATTAAGTTGTTCCTCTCAGGCAGAGATAAATAACTTTAGAGAGTCATAGCCAATTATTTTTGTTGTTGTTGTTCAGTACCCTTGTGCCACTGCACTGGAGCTTGTGGTGGGTACCGTCTTTTCCTAGAGGGACACCCCTGTACTATGACTGAGCACATGAAATGGCATAGTAGCCTTTTGTCCTTCCTCTCCCATCTTGGAAACTTTATGAATAAACTGGAACAAGGACAATCAGGGCCGCAATATTCTTGGTCTGCCACGCCTCACGTAGAGTCACTGCCCGTAAATGGGGTTGGGTGGCAGAAGAGAAACATAGTTATTTTGGCTATGCCTACCTGGAATAGAGCTTCTATAACACGAAGCCAGGAGAAATGAGAAACTCCACAAGTCCACCCCTCCTATGATAGAACCAGACTGGAAGCTAAGAGTGGAGAGAGCCCCTTGTCTCAAGAGCCCATGACTGGGGTAGATTTTCCATAGCATGCAGCAGCAGAGGGCTGGTCATGGAGTAGGCTGTGGGTCAAATGCCATAAATGCTTTTAAGCAAGTTTTAATAGCCATTATTGAATGAATGTGTCTCCATTTTTTCTATGTTCTTAGGGATAATTACCAGAAATTTTAATTACTGTTATTTTTACAATTTTTACCAGTTAATTTGGTATTTCACTAGGGGAGAAGATCTCCCAGACTTCTTACTGTGGCATTCCAGATGTCTAATCTTTTTCAATTTTAGTAGGGTATTTGGTCTTTTAGTCATTTCCTTAGTATTCAGAGGTATGTGTATATGTATATGTGTGTGTTATTTTGTTTCAGTGACTGTTTTTGAGAGGAGTGGACATTTCTAGTACCAAATGTCTCTTTATAATATAATTTTTTATTCTTTGCCTGTGTTAAAATTACAGATCTTTGAATATCTAGCTAAAACTATATATTCTACAACAGGCATTTTCTACAACCTCAGATACATGAGAAAATTATATTTTTAAGTAATCATTAGGCTTCTTCGTCATGTTTTCATGGTTTTATTTTGAATTAAATTACAAACTGTTAAATATAATCAGCTATGTTCAACGTTTGTCTCTAGTTTCTAAAATGTCTTAACACAGTGTCAATATTATATGCTATTTTTATGATTCCAGTAGAAAAAATGACTTCAGGTAAAGAGATACTAGAATAGTAGACAGCACATGCTGAGGTTTATTCTATGACTTATTCAACTAAGTTAAATTTCGCTGTAAAACAAACTATCAAAAATACTTTTATCATCAGATTGGTTTTTAAAATATTATCACTGATCTTTCAAAAAGGTTTACCTTTGGAAAATAGTCACACTTTCTGAGACAATTTTTTTCTGTATTTATGATAGAATCAGAGTAAATGTCTTATAAGTATTTAATATGTTATGGTTTACGAAAACTTATAAAAAATAACTTTTATATTGAAAGCCCAGAGACTACAGCAAAATATATTAATATCCTTATTTTAAAAGTCAGAAAGAATAAAAGGGATGTATGAACTAGTTTGCCTAAAACCGTTTGATTAGAAACTGCCATCAATTATAAAATGAAGTTTTCCATATCCAAGACCTGTTTTTAAACGTACTACAATTTTATTCATATTGAGAAATTATAGTGTGTTACATAATAATGTTCAAGAAAAATAAACACTTAATAAATGTTATGACACATTGTCATCTTTCTATCAGTAATGAGCAAAAAGGTCTTCTGACTTCTAATACGCCTGACTTTAACAAAATCAGGCAGTTTATATTTGATATACTTGTGTGCTCTTCCATTTAATATCAAATTTGAATAAAATAAGGAACTTACAGCATGAAATCACTTGCTAGTTTCAAGGAAGACCTATTTCACCTTTGAAAATGTTATCATATTTTAAACGGAGACCAGATTTAATACTTTAAAGTCTTTTTTTTCTTGACTCTATGGATAATGTCATTAGAGATACGCCTGACTGCTGATAGATTAAACAAAACAGTAACTGAAGTATGACTTTATTCTTTTATAGATCATTTTAGATGCAAAGAGCAAAAATGAAAAAAGAAGGAAACTGGAAGAATTTTAGAGCTCTGATTTTATTGGAATCTAATTTTATAATGTTAGGTTAGAAAGATAAGTTAAGAAAGGAATATAAAGCCTGCTCTCATGTACTGATGTGGAACTTCCATTTTGAGGTCTGTTGCTTCTGAGGGTAGAAGACTTTCATAGAGATATTCTTGATTTGTATTTATTTTTACTCTATTGCTTCTCATCTGCCATGTATCTTGGTCAAGGTAAAGAAAAATGTAGTATCGCTCATTACAAAATGCTATCCTCTCCCAGAAATTATTTTGAAAATAAACATTTAAAGTTCGTATTTGCATGAGATTAGACAGTAACATTTGCAAGGTGTTTTGATACATATACTTAATTAGATGAAAGATTAGAAAATTTTTGTTTATGTCCATTATGTACAAACTATAATCTTTTGGAAGATGAAGCAGCTTAAAATTTACAGAATCAAATGTCTCTTTTTGCGTTTGGTTTGGTTTTGTTTTCTCAGATAAAGAAAGATGATCACCTACCAAACACTGCAATTATTAATCACCTTAGCACAGATGACAAGGCTGTCTGCACTTTTTAGAAAGAATTTATTTCTTTAGAATGATTTTCAATTCACAACAAAATTGAGAGGAAAGTAGAAAGAGATTTTCCGCGTATTTCCCAATGCATTCATAGCCTCCCCCATTAATCAACATCTTCTATCAGTCTTATATTTGTTACAAAACATGAACCTATATTGACACATCAGTATTACCCAAAGTGCACAGTGTGTTTACAGTAGGTCTCACACCTGGTGTTGATTCTCTAGATAGGGATAAAAGTATACTGCCATGTATCCACCATTTTAGTATCATACAGAGCAGTTTTACTGCCCTAAAAATATGCTCTGTGTTCCATATGTTCATCCCTCACTATGCTGTAATCCCCTGCAACCACTGATCTTCTTACTGTTTGTATAATTCCGCCATATCCAGAAAGGTATGGTTTGAATGTTATAATATTTAACATTTCTAGATTAATTTCTTTCACTTGCTAATATGCTTTTAAATTTCTTTTGTGTCTTTTCAGGGCTTAATAGGTCATGTATTTCTTGCACTGAATAATATTCTATTGTCTGTATGTACCACTGTTTTTTTGTGATTCACCAAGAAAAGGACATGTTGGTTGCTTCCAAGTTTTGGGAATTATGAATAAGGCTGCTATGAACATCTTTGTGCAGGTTTTTGTGTAAACATAAGTTTTCAGCTCCAGGGTAAATATGAAGGTGCATGTTCACGGAATAGTATGACAACAACATGTTTACTTTTGTAAGAAGCAACCAAACTGTTTTCCACAGTGGTTGTATAAATTTACAATTCCATCGACAGTGAGTGAGAGCTCCTGTTGCTCCACATCAACAGCAGCATATGGTGTTATCAATATTCTGGATTATGGCCATGCTAATAGGTAGGTACTGGTATCTCATTGTTTTAATTAGCATTTCCTGTTAACATATGATTTGGAGCAACTTTTCACGTGCTTAATCGCCATTTGTATATGTTCTTCTTTGATGTATCTGTTAGGGTCTTTGACCCATTTTTAAATTTATTTATTTCTTGTTGTTGAATCTTAAGTTTCTTTGTATACTTTTGGTTAATAATCCTATGTCAGATATATCTTTTGCAAATATTTTCTCCCATCCTATGGCTTTTTAAAAATTTTCTTAATAGTATCTTTCACAGAGTAGAAATGTTTAATTTCAATGAAGTCTTCTCAGGAATTATTTCTTTTATGGGTAGTGCCTGTTGTGTTATATCTAGAAATTTATTGTCATACACGTGATCATCTAGATTCTCTCTTGTTATCATCTAGAAGTTTTATAGTATTGCCTTTTACATAGTCTATGATCCATTTTGAGTTAATTTTTGTGAAGTGTGTAGTCTGTGTCTAGATTTATTTATTTATTTTTTGCATGGGACATTCAGTTGTTCTAGCAGTATTTGTTGAAAAGGCTATCTTTGCTGTATTGCAGATTGCCTTTGCTCTTTTGTCAACAGTCAATAGGCTATATACATTTTTGTGTTTCTGGGCTGTCTATTTTATTTCATATTTGTTTGTTATTTCACAAATCCCACATTGTCTTGCTTACTGAAGCTTTACATGTCTTGAAGTCAGAAGAGTCAATCTTCCAACTTTTTTCTTTTGGTTCAATATTGTTTTGGCAATTCTGGGTCTTCTGACTCTCCATATAAAATTTAGAATCAGTTTGTTGATATCTAAAAATAATTTGCTGGAATTTTGATTCTGATTGCATTGAATCTATATGTCAATTTGGGAAGAACCAATATAATAGCAATGTTAATTTTTCCTGTTTATGAACTTGGAATCTCATTCTGAGTTTATTTAGTTAATTTTGATTTCTTTTAACAGAGATTTATGCTTTTTTTCATATTGATACTTTGCATGTTTTATTAGATTTATACCTAAATATTCATTTTTGGGGTGCTAATATAAATAGCTTTGTGTTTTTAATGTCAAATTCCACTTGTTCATTCTAGCATATGGGAAAGCTATTGACTTTCGTGTGTTAACTATGTATCCTGTAAAGTTGCTATAGTTTGCTTATTTAGAAGAGTTTGTTTGCCAATTGTTTTGTGTTTCCAATACAGAAAAGTATGTGAATACACCATTTTATTTCTTCCTTACAAATCAATGTCCTCTTTATTTCCTTTCTTTGTCTCATCATAATGTGTAGAACATTCCAGTTCAATGTTGAAAATGAATGTTTACAGGGAATGGGCTTGCCTTGTTCCTGATTGTGGTGGGAACATTTTCAGTTTCTTACCATTAAGTATGATGTTAACTATAGGTTTTTAGAAGTGGGTGTTGAACAACGAGAACACATGGACACAGAGAGGAGAACATGACACACCAGGGCCTGTTGGGGGGCGGGGGCTAGGAGAGGGAAAACAGGGGGTAGAGGGATAGGGGAGGGATAACATTAGGAGAAATATCTAATGTAGATGATGAGGGGGATGGATGCAGCAAACCACCATAGCTTGTGTGTATCTATGTAACAATCCCACATGATCTACACATGTACCCCAGAACTTAAAGTATAATTTAAAAAAAAAAGAAAATACCTAAAGAAAATATAAACTTGAGGATTTTTTCTTCTATTCCTAGTTTCCTGAGAGTTTTTCTTTTTATCATAAATGGGTATTAAAGTTTGGCAAGTACTTTTACTGCACCTATTGATATGACCATGTAGTTTATCTTCTTTAGTCGTTGATGTGATAAATTAATTGGTTTTCTAATGTTGAACTAGCCTTGCATACCTCAGATATATCCAACTTGGAACTGGTGAATAATTCTTTTTATATATTGTTGAATTCCATTTGTTATTTTCTGAGAATTTTTGCATCAATATTTATTAGAAATATTGGTTTTTGGTTTTATTTCCTTGTAATGTCTTTGGTTTTGACATTAGTGTGATGCTTGCCTCATAGTATGAGTAAGGAAGTATTTTTCATATTTCTATCTTCTGAAAGAGATTTTAGAGAATTTGTGTGTTTTATTTCTTAAATGTCCAGTAGAATATAGTGGTGCTTTCTCTTTTGGAATGTTATTAATTTTTGATTAAATATAATGAATAGATATAGGTATATCCAGGTTGTCTGTTTCTTATTTGTATAAATTTTGACAGATTGTGTCTTTCAAGGAATTGATCCTTGTTATTTAGCTTTTCAAATCTATGGGCATAGAGCTATTCATAATACTCTTATTATCCTCTTAATCATCATAACATCTGTGGTGATATCCCGTCTTTCATTCTTTCTGCTCACTTTGGATTTTATTTGCTCTCATTTTCCTAATATGTTAAGGTTGAAGCTTGGATAATCACTTATAGATATTTCTTCATTTTTAGCATGTGAATTTGTTACTATGTTTTCTTCTAAGCACTGCTTTCACTGAATTTCCCATTTAGAAAAGTTGTTTTTATAAAATTTTAATTAATTTTAAATATTTTTAAGTGTCTTTTCAGGTTTAATTATTGACTCATAAATTACTTAGAAATGTGTTGTTTAATCTCTATGTACTTTAAGATTTTCTAATTACCTATTTGTCATTAATTTCTAGTTTAATTCCACTGTGGTCTGAATGCAGACACTGTACAATGTTTGTCCTTTTAAAATTATTAAGGTGTGTTTTATGGCCCAGAATATAATCTGTCTTGGTATGTGTTACATGGGAGCTTGAGAAAAACATATATTTTGCTGCTGTTGAATGGGGTAGTCTATATATGTCAATTACATGTAGTTGATTGATGGTGTTATTGAGTTCAACAATGTCCTTCCAGATTTTATGTCTGATAAGTCTGTCTATTTATGATAAAGGTATTGAAGTCTCCAAATATAATAGTAGGTTAATCAATCTCCGCTTGTAGTTCTATCAGACTTTGTCTCACATGTGCTCTGTTGTTAGGTACATACACATTAACGATTGTTATGTCTTCTTGGAGAATTGACCTCTTTATTGTTATACTATGTCTTTCTTTGCCCCCAATAAGTTTTCTCATTTAAAAATCTACTCTGAAAATGATATACGTATATCTGCTTTCCTTTGATTAGTGTTAGCATAGTATAACTTTCTCCTCCCATCTATGGTATTTTTTTTATTATACTTTAAGTTCTGAGGTACATGTGCAGATAGTGCAGGATTGTTAAAAACCATTTACGTTTTTTAATTGACAAAATTGTATATATTTATCATGTACATGTTCTTTTAAAATATGTATACATTTTAGAAAGAATAAATTCAGCTAATTAACACTTATACTACTTCAGGCAGTTATCATTTCTTTATAGTGAAAATCTACTCTTAGCAATCTACTTAAAATCTGCTTAGCAACTTTCAAGGTTACAATACATGGATATTAATTCTAGAAGTCTCTTGCACAAGAGATTTCTTGAGATTTTTTCTCCACTCTAACTGAAATACTGTATCCTTTTGAACAGTGACTCCACAACCCACCTTCCCATCCATCTACTTTTAATCTAGATGTGTCTATATATGTAAAGATAATTACTTCTGACAAACTATAGTTGAGTCATATTTTTTTGACCCACTCTCTGTCAAAGTCGTATACTTAGATCATTTACATTCAAGGTGATTTATTATATACTTGAATTGGCATCCACTATTTTTGTTACTTTTCTGTTTATTGCCCTTGTTTTTTGTTCCTAATTTTGTTTTCTACTCTTGTTCTGCCTGTTGTGATTTTAATTGAGCTTTTTATATGATTCCATTTTCTCTTTTTTCCCAGAATATCAACTATGCTTCTTTTTTTTTCTCACTGTTTTGGTGGTTGCCCTAGAGTTTACATTATGTATTTACAACTAATTCAAGCCAACTTTTTAAATAATACTATACTGCTTCACAAGTACTGAGTACTTCATAATAACTAAATAATTTTAACTTCTCTTATCTCTTGTATTATTGCTGTCATTCATTTCACTGATATAATAATGCATAAGCATTACTTTATAATGCATATAAAATATATACAGAAGCATACATAATTGAATACACTGTTGCTATAATTATTTCCAACCAACTGTTATCTGTTGGATCAATTAAGAATAAGGAAAAAAAAAAGAATTGACTTTACTTTCTTTGGTTTTGTCTTTGAAGCTTCTCCTTTATATCTTGCTTTCTGACCTATATTATTTTTCTTCTCGTTTGACATCTTTTGCACTTTTTACTAGTAAAAAATTCCCTAAATTTTTGTTTATCTGAAAAAGCACTTACTTCTTCTTCACTCTTCAAGGGTAATTTCACAGGGTACATAATTCTATATTGGTGTATTTTCTTTTTTTCTCAACACTTTAAATATTTTCTTGTATTCTGTTCCTGCTAGTTTGGCTCCTGAGAAGGGGAAGATAGAATTCTTGTCTTTGTTCCTGTTTTGGTAGCATGTTTTCTCAGACCCAAACAAGCATTCTTCAACTTTTTTTCTTTCTTTTTTTTAATTGTACTTTAGGTTCTGGGATACACGTTCAGATCATGCAGGATTGTTGCATAGGTACATGCATAGCAAGGTGGTTTGCGGCCTTCATCCCCCCATCATCTATATCTGGCATTTCTCCCCATGTGCAAAATTTTTTTTGTTTAATTTTTTGTAGTTTGCAAATGATATGCCAAAGTGTAGTTTTAAATTTTCTTTTGTGCCTTTTTGTTTGGCATTTATCCTGTGTGGTGTTCACTGAGATTCTAGAATCTGTAGTTTGGCATCTGAGATTAACTTGAGGGAAAATTTCAGTCATTATTGCTTCAAATATTTATTATTATAATATTATTGCTCTTTGATCTCTTTCTTCTCCCTCTAGCATTTCCATCATACATATGTCACAACTTTCGTAGTCGTCCCACTCTACAGAATATTTTGTTCTTTTTATTTCAGACTTTTTCTCTTTTGGTTTCCACTTTGGAAGTTTCTGTTGGTAAATCTTCAAGCTGAGAGATGTTTTTCTTCATCTGTGGCCAATCTCCTAATAAGATTTTCAAAGGCCTTTCTGTTACAGTGATTTTGATCTCCAGCGTTCCTTCTAGGTTCTTTCTTACAATTTTCACTTATGTGCTTACATTTTCTACATGACCTTGCACGCTGTCTGCTTTATCCATTAGAGCCTTTCTCACTAATCATAATTTTTTTAAATTTATTGTCTGATAATTCCACTATCCCACCCATGTCTGTTTCTGATGTGTGTCTGTCACTTCGAACTGTTTAGTTTCTATGTTTGTTTGTTGTGTTTTGCTTTTGCCTTACTTTTAATGTGTTTTAGTATGCCTTGTAATATATCCTTGATATTCAGACATAATACACTGAAAAAAAAAGAACTGTTGTATTAGTCTCTTCTCACACTGCTATGAAGAAATATGGAGACTGGGTGATTTATAAATAGGAGAGGTTTAATTTACTCACAGTTTCGCAAGGCTAGGGTGGCCTCAGGAAACTTACAATCATGGCAGAAGTCACCTCTTCACAGGGCAGTAGGAGAGAGAATGAGTGCAAGTGGAAGAAATGCCAGACACTTATAAAACCAGTCAGGGACATGGATGAAGCTAGAAACCATCCTTCTCAGCAAATTAACACAGGAACAGAAAACCAAACACCACATGTTCTCACTCATAAGTGGGAGTTAAACAGCAAGAACACATGGACACAGGGAGGGGAACATCACTCACTGTGGCCTGTCAGTGTGATGGGGGGCATAGGAAGGGAGAGCATTAGGACAAATACCTAATGTGTGTTGGGCTTAAAACCTAGATGATCAGTTGATAGGTGGAGCAAACCACCATGGCACATGTATATCTATATAACATTCACTTTCTGCACGTGTCCCAGAATTTAAAGTATATTAAAAAAAAAGAAAGAAAAAAACCCATCAAATCTCATGAGACTCACTCACTATCACAAGAACAGCCTGGAACAAAACAACCCAACGATTCTATTACCTTCACCTGGTCCCTTGACACAAAGGGATTATGGGGACTACAATTCAAGGTAAATTTGGGTGAGGACACAGAGCCAAACTATATCAAAGTCTTCCGTATTGTGGTGGTAATATGTGACAGAGAGGAAGATTTTGATAGTCCTATGATTATGTCTCAGTATTTTGGTGAGCCTATGCCTCTGTAATATAAACTTCACTGATGTTTCCCAGTTCTTTCTCTTCCACTAAGTGAGGTGGATATTTAAAGTCAGCTGGAGTTGACTATTTCCCTACCCATAGATCAGTTAGGCACTGAAAACCATAGAAAAAAATCACCTGTTCCCAGCAATCCCATTACTGGGTATATATCCAAAGTATTATAAATTGTTCTATTATAAAGACACATGCACACATATGTTCATAGTGGCCCTATGTACAATAGCAAAGACCTGGGACCAACGCAAATGCCCATCGATGATAGACTGGACAAGGAAAATGTGACATATATACACCATGGAATACTATGCATCCATAAAAAATGATGAGTCCCTGTCATTGTATGGACATGGATGAATCTGTAAACCATTATTCTCAGCAAACTGACACAAGATCAGAAAATCAGACAGCACTTGTTCTCACTCATAAGTGGGTGTTGAACAATGAGAACACATGGACACAGGGAGGGGAGCATCACACACTGGGGTCTGTTGGGGGGGACTAAGGGAGGGGCAGCGGGGGGTAGGGAAGTTGGAGATGGATAACATGGAGAGAAATGTCAGATATAGGGGATGGGAGGATAGAGTCAGCAAACCACATTGCCATGTATGTACCTATGCAACAATCCTGCATGATCTGCCCATGTACCTCAGAACCTAAAGTACAATAAAAAATAAAAAATAAATCACCTGTGGTTAACTAGCTTCTATTGAGAACAAAGCTTTGTAAGAAGAACAGAGTGCTCTAGTGTGTTTCAAAATGGTTTCTTTACTCCCATCCCCACTAAAAGTGAAGATTTTTTCTTTCTTTCTTTTTTTCTCTGGTATTTGCTGTGAGAATCTGGTAGATCCCCTGGTGGTAAAACACAAAATTGTGAGGGTCCCCTGTAACTAGATTCTCCTGGAGTTATTAATTGTCAATTTTGTCTACACCCAGAATTCTGTAATTCAATTACAGTGCAGGTTTTTCTATCCCAGTGTGGTTCCACGGAAGTCTGCTCCAAAGAGCTGTTCTCTGTATCTGCCTGTCATTTCTCAGTTTGGGGAGAAGTCATTTGTCCCATGATCTCACCTCTTTCATAAATCTTAAAATAGTTGTCAATTATAATTTGTTAAGCTTTATACTTATTCTTAGGACAAAGTGACAATATCTAAGGTCCTTACATGCAGAATCTACTTATGCACTTTTTAAGCCTATCCCAGTTATATTTTCAAGTATTACTGTGATTTAGTAAAATAAAAACATAAAAATGTTACCCCTATCATTTTATCTAGGTTAATATTTATGTTTTGTTATAAGAATAAATTGACTATGTGTTATTTACTCTGTATTAATTAGGAAGACATAACAAAGTATGTTTAATGTGAGAGGAGAAATGATCATACAAGCAAATCATGTAAGAAGACAAAATTTAATACTTGCTGACCAGCAATGAGAGTGGAGAGTAAATTAAACAGTTTGTCTAGTCCCATGAATAGTGACAAGAATGCTATTATAGAATTGCAAATTGTTCCTAAAAAGCCTTGCCACATTATGTGGTTTTACTT
Organism: Cacajao melanocephalus; assembly: GCA_963573385.1. Taxonomy (NCBI): domain Eukaryota; kingdom Metazoa; phylum Chordata; class Mammalia; order Primates; family Pitheciidae; genus Cacajao; species Cacajao melanocephalus. The sequence goes on along the minus strand of CAUYLG010057849.1, from coordinate 160,555 downwards.
ATTTATTTTCTTAGTTGTTTTTTCATTTTATAAAATATATGATAGAAATCGAAAAGTCTGGCATGGCCTCTTTTTTTGAATAGATGTTTTTTGATTGGATGAGACTGAGTAAAATGGGTCCATTTGTTTAAATATGCCATATAAATTGTGATGCCTTTTTTTGCATGCTTTCGAGTATCATTTTAAATTGTCAAAAGTTACTCTGGAAATTCATCCTGAATTAATTCCACAATCCATAATTGTTCATATAAACCAACAAAACTGAATCCACTGAATCCCTAATAGAAGAAAACTATCAGACATTGCTTTTGGAAGCATGTTTTCAGAAACTTCTAAAATAGTAGCGACCAATAGAAGGGTGTTAGAGACGAACAGGAGGATGGTTCATTATAAGCCTGGGAAAAACCACCACACAGAACTTTTAACACACCTGCTGCAGTGCTGATCCATTTCTTACCATATCCACTTTTTATTTGTAGTTCTAGGTGATGCTTTCTTATTAGATTTTTATTAACCCTGGATTGTGATATTAGTCATGTTTTTGAACCTCTCGTTCTTCTACTGATTTGTTATTAAATTCTGATTTCTTGATCCTTCTGAGAAGATTGGAAACCTTATTTTTTTGGAACCACTTTGTATCCACTACAGAACATGTTCTCATTTTCCTGACATTTCTGCCCATTTATCTTATCTATTTCTTCCAGGTTTCATCATATTAGACAGTAGAACTGGCAGTTTCCTTGGACAACAAAAACTTAAATATACAATCTTTGATAAATGATTATTTCATATCAATATAGTTTCTACCATCCTTGATGATCAGGTGTTGATAACTAATAACCCCTAAAGGATGAAGAATAGAGTTTATTTTGCATTTTCCACTTCTATTTTATAATGGGTTATTTACTTGTGTTCTCTTGATATAAGTATTTGCTATTTTGGAATTCCTCAGTATCTATACATTTCAAGAGGCAATTATGATTGCAAAACAAAAAAATTACATTCACTAACAAAATAATTATTCAAGATTAATGAAGAATACTCTTCATAGTTAGAAGAGAAAACATAATTGGGTTGTGATATGCCTGGTGAAACAAAAGGAAAAAGAGTGGGAAAGAGGAGTTTCCTCTCCAAAGTTTTTGTTGTTTGTTTATTTAGGAAATTGTTGTATACAGGTTATATGCAGTGATGAAGATCAAAATGTGAGTAGTTAAAAAGACAAACAACAACAATAAAATGAATAATTAGTGATGTATTTCAAAATAATAAATAACAATTTTTGGAAGAAGTAAAAGAAAACTTCGAAAAGGCTTCTGTGGAATATTAGAAAGCAGAGTTTATTCACTTTTACATGTTACTATTAGAAAAAACAGTAATCACATATACATCTGTTCTTTCTGGAAATACAGCTAGGTAAGGCTTAAATGTTTTTGTACATACTAAATTAGTTTCTATGATTTCACCATATAGGAAAGGGGTCTTACATATTTCAAGACTTCCTTCAGGCTCTGTTTTCATGCCTTTGAATGTATCTTATACTATTTTAATGAGGTTGCAAAGAAGTCAGCTGAGTTCAGAGTTCTCACTTAGCAAATAACAATCAATGATTAGGGAAGTCTTTTATATATGTCAGGTTAACAATGCAATATTTTATTTTAGATCATTTTTGCCTCCAGTTCTTGTGCTGTTATTTTGTTCCATAAAATATATCTGAGGCTGCTTTGAGGAAGGATTTTGATACAGAACATAAGGGAAGTAAATTTTTTTGTTTCATAAATCTTTTTTGGGCAGTGTCTGATAAACTCACAGCCCAGTACTTACAGAAATAATCACAAAAAAAAGGGGTAGCACTTATTAGGATTTTTAGAAAACGTATATTTCATATGCATTGAGAGGTTTCTCAGTTAGCGTTTTCAAAAATATATTGATGCAATCCCTGATCATGCTAAAAATAGCCAAATAATTTTAGTAAATAGTGGCTATTGGAAAAAAATGTATATAAGCCAGTAAGAATAGCTAAAACTGAAGATAAAAGAGAGAGAGAAGAAATCAGCAAAGATAATTGTACATTCTTTTGAAACTCAAATCCCAGTTTATCGAAGAGCATAAATATGTAGAAATACAGTTTATGGTGAGTAAACTACCACTTGTCTAGTGTTAGGAATATATTTTACTCCTCAGATTATTCTACAGATTTATACAAATAAAATTTGATTTGTTGAAAATTTCTTTAATTAAAACTGTTAAATGCTATTTATACTTTACTAGCCTCCCTCCCAATCAAAAGAAAAATCTACAGAATTCTAAGAAAATAAAATAACAGGATTCTATTTTTTATTAAAAGAGGCATGCATAGCAACATACAAGTCAAAATGCATAAGCATAGGCATAAATAATGATGCTTAATGTAGATACATTATTGGAATGACTCACTTTTTCTACATTCACAAAGAATCAGACAGCAGGTCTTTAATGGTTCTTTCAGATAGAAGAGCTCCTTAATCTCTACATTTTGGTATATATAAGTTTAGTTTTTCCATACAGACATATATCACTTTAATGGAATCTGCATCTGTCACATAAAGTGTCATTTTTTATTGCTACCTAGTTTCCTAGTCATAATATATATTGATTTAACCACAACACAAGTATTAGAAATTTAAAATATCTAACCATTTTCACTATTATTTACAATACTCAGACAAATATTTTTAGCTAAAAATTAATGAATATCTATGATCATTATCTAACAAAAATTTCTAAAATTATACCTGCTAGGCCCAATCAGTGGTTTGCATATTTTTGTCTCTTATTTATTATTGATATACTATAAATTGCACATATTTAAAATGCAACATTTGCTACATTTTGACATATATATATATGCATTATAAAATAATTACTAAAGAGAATAATAAATATATTCATCATACACAAATGTTTCCTTACACTCCTTTGTAATCTGTCTGTTCAGGCATCTCACTTACCAGGGAAGCACCTATTTGTTTCCTGTCAATGTTCATTTCTAAGAAAGAGAGTTGTTGTAGGCTCCAGCTATAATTTGTGTACCTTTCTTTATTGTTCTTTCAGTTTTGCTTTGTAAATTAGTACAAAACATTATGGATGTTCCTCAAAAAACTAAAAATAGAGCTACCATATGATCCAGAAATGCCACTGCTAGGTATGTGCCCAAAGGAAAAAAAAATAGTATGTTGAAGAGATATATGCACTCTCACATTTATTACAACACTATTGAAAATAGCCAACATTTGGAAGCAACCTAAGTGTGCAACAGAAAATAAATGGCTAAAGAAAATGCAGTAGATACACACAAGGAAATTTTATTCAGGCATAAGAAATGTAATCCTGTCATTTGCATCAACATGGATGGAACTAGAGGTCATTATGTTAAGTGAAATAAACTAGGCACAGGAAGATTAAGTTCACATGTTCCCACTCATGCATGGGAGCTAAACAAACAAACAAACAAACAAAATTATGGAGATAGAGAGTAGAATAGTGGTTACCAAAGGCTGAAAACAGTAGAATGTATGGTTAATGGGTGCAAAATAAGTTAGATAAATAAGATCTAATATTCATTAACATGAGAATGATTATATTAAAAAAATCTATTGTATGTATTAAGATAACTAAAATAGAGGAATTGAAATATTCCTACCACAAGGAAATGATAAATACCTGAGGTAATGGGCACCCCAATTACCCTACTTTGATCATTATACATTGTATGCTCACATCAAACATCACTTTTACCCTATAAATATATACAACTGTTATGTACTCATAATAATTAAAAATTTTAAAAAATTAAAGATACCTCACAATTGACATCTAACCTTCTATTTCTAAAAGAAGATGGTCCCTGATCATGTCAAGTATCTATCTATCTATCTTTCTATCATCTGTCTATCTGTATATGTTATACATAATTTCTAAAATCTCTTCTTTATAGTTTGCAATGATTAGTTGCACAGCCTTATTAGCATCTCATTAAGTTCCGTCTTATTTGACATCATGTGGAAATTCCCATTTAGTAGTATCAATAATATTTTCCATGTATATAATTTCGCTCAAACTCATTATTTTTTTCTCTATAGCTGTTTTACCTTTTTTCCCTACAGGGCAGTGATAGATTTTTGAAATCCATAATGCCCCACAAAGCTATTTACAAATTTGATGAATATTAATTTGTATTAATAATTTCTTACCATCATCATCTTCTTTATCTTGGTCATTATTAGGATTGAACATCTGCCAATGTATTGACAATTATTACTACCTTAAGACTCTTAGCAAAATAAACCATTTAAACGGCCTCAGTATAATTATAAAAATCTACATACTTCCTACTGTAAAGATGATCATTTTAAAACTGTAAGTGGTTCTTTAAACCAATAATCAATGCAAAAAGATTTTTGTCCTTGAATCCTCCTCATTCTGCTCCACCTCTTTATCCAAGTAAGCTCTTTCAGGATATTATTCTTTCCATTATGTGATTGGATTGTATGTTAATATAGGGTTTCAACATTACCATTCTGTCATAATATTGTCCTCTCATTTTACTATATTTCCTTTTCTTTAAAATAACATGGTGTTAGCTACAAATGGCAGAGATTCAGGATTGGTTCGAAAGTTGGACAAAAACCTTTTTTGTCTCTCCTCTGAAATCAACAGCATTAGCCACTTCCTGTCACGGATTCTTCATGTGATTTTTGAATGACAGCCAAAAGCAAGAGAAAGAGAAAGATTCATCATTCATTTCATATGCAAAAGAGAAAAAGAAAGTTAATTTGCTTGTTGTTGCTTTCTCATTAAAGAGTAAATGATTTCTTATCAAGGGAAACTGTCTTGTTTTCAGGTAAGCTCTAAATCAGTTACTATGGAAAAAATGGAAGTATGATTGCCCCAGATGTTTGTCCCTACCTCAGACACCTAGAGCTATGGTCAATTTCCCACTGGATTGCTGCAGAAAAAGACGGGATGGCTGGAATTCCTGTTGAGGATACAATTGCAATGCCCTTTTCACCTTCTTTCCTTTTATTCATAACACACATTATCTTGATTACCTACCGTGTTAGAGCTATTCTCAGGACATCAAAATTAGTAGAGTGAGTTTTGTAATTTTATAATAATACCCTGAGTCGTGACTCAAGGCCCTCTTTGCTATTATTTGTGTTGTTGAACTATAGACAATAAATACAATTCAAAAGAAAAGACAAATAATTACATATGTATATGATATGTATGTTTACATTAATTATACTTTTTGACTAACTTTATGCTTAAAATATATCTGTCACCTATAATTATCTTAAATGTTTAGCTAAATAAATCTGGGAAAATATTTTTTCATGTTTATGTAAGTTCATTATAAATGCCTATCTTTAGTTTCAAGAAGAAAAATACTTGTAAATTATTGTTTTTGCAAGAAGTAGTGTATCCAATGGCTTTACGGAAGGGAAAACATGCTGTTTTCAGATTAATATTGGAAAGAAAGTGCTGGCTGAGAAAAGGGATTAGTAAATGTTCTCATTAGAGAGAAAATAAATTTAATTATTTAGTTCTTATAGTGGAACTAATATTGGAGGGAAGAAAGTTTCTTATTTGAACTGTTCTGCCAAACTCTCCAAGGTTATGTTAACCTAGAACTGTCAAAAAGTGGTGCTATTATAGTTAAACAATCTTAAATAAGTTATTTTTTCAAGAACAGTTCATTTTATAGAAAGCAGTTAGTAGATGGCTTTTCTATTTGTTCTCTGAGGGGCGATAACAGACAATAAAAAATAAAATATACTGAAATGATAAAAATAAAATGATGTTGATGATAAAATTCAGTATTGTTTCCCCACTGAATTAATGAATGTGGATTCATAATATAGAATATCAGTGACTAAATATCGGCAGTAAATGCATATGAAAAATGCCAGAAAATTAAAGGATATTTTATTTAAGATACTTAGCTAAAAGAAATGATAATAAAACTAGTAAATATACTAAATGTTAGATTTTACACAAAAATTATGGCTAGATTTTTCAAAAAATAAGTGAAATTTAAAAGCATAATACACACATAAGTGCATACATATACACATAGTACTATGAAGATAAATGATACTAGGTATATGACAGTTTATTTTAAACTATAGTAGATAAATAATTATTTGGTATATTTGCTATAACTTTAGGAAACTCATTTTTTTTAAATTTATTTTTATACTACATATAGTTTTTAGCTTCTTACAGCTTTTTAATAAAATGAGTAGTTTATTAATATGTGGATATCATTTTATATAATTTCCTTGAACTCTATGCTCTAAACATAAAATAAATCTAAAAGTTTTTATTGTCTACAAATACACATCACATATAAACTTTATTTTTTTCCATTTTTTTGAGACAGAGTCTCACTCTGTAGCCCAGACTGGAATGCAGTGGTGTGATCTCCACTCACTGCAAACACCACCTCCCAGGTTCAAATGATTCTCCTGCCTCAACCTCTGGAGTAGCTGGGACTACAGGCACAAGACCCGCTCCCGGCTAATTTTTGTATTTTTAGTAGAGATGGGTTTTCTCCATGTTGGCCAGGCTGGTCTCAAACTCCTGACCTCAGGTGATCCACCCACCTCAGCCTCCCAAAGTGCTGGGATTAAAGGTGTGAGCCACCATGTCTGGCCTTATTTTTTATTTATTTTTATTTTTGAGAGGGAATCTCGCTCTGTTGCCCAGACTGGAGTGAAGTCTCACGATCTATGCTCACTGCAACCTCCACCTCCTAGGTTCAAGCCATTCTTCTGCCTCAGCTTCTCGATTAGCTGGGATTGCAGGCACCTGCCATCATGCTTGTCTAATTTTTTTTTCTTTGAGCTGGAGTCTCGCTCTGTCACCCAGGCTGGAGTGCAGTAGTGCGATATCTCGGCTCACTGCAACCTCTGCCTCCCGGGTTCAAACAATTATCCTGCTTCAACCTCCCACGTTGCTGGGATTACAGGCACGTGCCACCATGCCGGCTGATTGTTGTATTTTTAGTAGAGACGGGGTTTCACCAGGTTGGCCAGGCTGCTCTTGAACTCCTGATCTCGTGATCCACCCGCCTAGGCCTCTCAAAGTGCTAGGATTACAGGCGTGAGCCACCGTCCCCGGCCTAACTTTTTATTTTTAGTAGAGACGGAGTTTCACCATGTTAGCCAGGCTGATCTTCAACTCCTGACCTCAGGTGATCCACCCACCTCGGTTTCCCAAAGTTCTGGAATTACAGGCTTGAGCCATCATGCCCGTCCTACATACAAACTTTAAAAAGTTTATATTTACATCTTAATTATGCAAGCTATTTTTTGTTTGTTTGTTTATCATGCTTCTTTAAATTTACAGCAGTTTTTCTTGCTTTTCTTTTGACGTTATTTAACAGGTGTTTTTTGAAAAGGAAAAATTATAAAATATTAAGTTAAAATCGGACATCTTGAGGACAAAATATCAAGATAAAAGCTATTATCTTACTCATTGTCCCTGTATATTAACTGTTTTGGAACTTGTATTTAATACGTGAGGTTTGCCAGCTATGTTCTTTTTCTCTCTTTTGTTGGCTCGTTGACTTTATTTTCTTTAGATAAATGAGATTTTGCAATACAGCATATCACAACATTGCTCTATCTCTATCATGTTAACCATCATGCCATTGCATCTTACCTATTACACATTTCAAAATAAAATTATCTTACAATTCTACTGCCAAATGTTAGAATATCCTTTTCCAGTAGGAGGAAAAAAAAACATAAAACATCCTAATATCTTCAAAACACAATCTCCAGTAAGAAAGCCAGCGTCTCCTTAATATAGTCAAACAAAATTTATGTATTTCCTATATAGGGCACAGTTAAAGATGCCTTACATAATGTTCCAAGTTACCATTACTATTATATTTGAATGGCCATATAGTTTAAAACTATAATGTTAGTTAGAAAATAATTATAATTCTTGAACAACATCATTCATCTAAAATTTTTCTGGCATTAGCTTATATATGTGTTTGTTTTGAATGTTTGAGTTCTATCTACTCACAGAAATTGAAAGCAAGTGCTTTGTTGTATACAGCAATAAAACTTATACAGCTGGCTATAGCAGAAAAGATGTTTGAATCAGCCTTTTTTTTTTCCATGTTGGAGAATCTGATAGTGACTCTATGACATACCTGGATTTAGAGAAGTATGTGTATACTTTTACCTAGTTTCCAAGGAATATATTTGATATTGTACCATTACTAGTCTACAGACTTTTTTGAGATGCCCCTGGATCCATTCAGATTAAATGATTTGCTTGACTGACATTCTGCAATGTATGTAGACACATGGGAACAAAGAGTTGTCATATTTGAACATTAAAAAAAGCAGCTATGCATTGGACATATATGTGCATATGTAGGGATACATATGTACACACACATATACATTGTACATTATATAAATGTAAGTATATATATTTTATATATCTTTGTGTGTGTGTGTGTGTGTGTATGTGTGTATTTAATTGATTTGAATGAACATTTAGTTCACAGAGTGCTAATGTGGTCTAACTTTCTTTAAAGGTAGCATGTAGCTGGTAGTTGTCCAGTGTCTTATCTCAAAATAAAGCCTGAAATCCAAATTGTCATGGTAATGAAATTTTCTGTATATTTTGACAAAGTTGGTTACTTTGTGCTTGGCAAAAAAATAAACATCATTTTTTAAGAAACAAATAAGGTACATAGGCTTACTTCTTAATAGAAAATAGCCTCTCCATTTTCTGAATATGGAATGAAATAAGGGTACAAAATGCAAACAATTCTGTATTGTTTCAGTTGACTCTTTCTAGCTTCCAGTATGACATCTAATCACATCCTGTACACTAATCATGTAGGCAGGTCAATCGTCAATATAACATACTTGCTGACAATTAGTAGTAATTTATCAGATTAAATGTAATTTGTTTTAGTTTTTTGTAGTTTTTTTTAAAAATAGAAAAAATCTTAAAGATGTTGAAAATAAACAATATATGATCATTTTGAACAAGAAGACATGATTAATCAATACCTTGTAATAAAAAAATCTGCTGAATTAGAACTTTTTCACAATATGTTCTAGCTGTATATTGAAAACATAATTAAGACAAGAAAAAAGCCCAATATTTCATGGTTTAAAGTTAGGCTTTGTGAACATGAGAAAACAATAGTGAGCACTATCATGCTTGATACATTCCCTTTATCAGTTTGCTCCATTGTTTAAATCCACATTTTGGTTTTGATTAACTTAAAATTTTACCTTAAAGTAATCAAATTGTACAAATTCACTAGAAGAATACAAACATTGTCCCACTCTGGGGCACATGTTTATGAATTTTGTATCTATTGGATTGTGCCTTTACTAATATCACACATTTACAGAAATATTTTTTTTTCTTTTTGGCATGTATTTCTACTTATCTTTATAGTGTGATTTATTTCTATGCTTATTGTCTTCCTCCACCATTCCCCTACAAAACAGCTTAAGCAAAATATTTTCTTGAGTTGTTTCACAGTTTAAATATACTACGTGGTTTTATAAGCATAGTTATTTATTGAATATGCATATCTCTTTAAAGTATTGAAAGATAAATTTTTGGTATTTTTTTTCAGCAAATAGCAAATAACAAATGTGGATTCTAAACCATGAGAAAATATCTTTTTCACAAAAGGTGAATAAATACTTTCTTTTAGACATTAAAAGCTGAGAGGGTACATTGCCTGCAGATTCACAGCACAAAAATGATAAAGGAGGTTCTTCACAAATAAGCAAATGATAATCTAGAGTAACCTGGGTCTATGGAAATGAACATTGAGATCTGAAAACAGAAAACGCACGATTAAGTATAAAATAATTTTTCTTATCTTTTAACACGTCAAAAATAAGTTGAGTTTGCTGAAAAATAGTTGCAATGCATTTTAGGTTTCATAACTTGTAGAAGAAAAATGTATGACAAGATGACACAAAAGTTTGGAAAAGGGAGACAGAAGTATATTGCCGTAAGATCCTTACAATGTATGTGAATGGATATAAACTTGTTTGAATTTGTCCTCAGGCCACTTAAAAATTAATGCTTATCTGTAAATCCTAAAGCAATTACTAGATATATAAAAATCAACTAGGTAGGTAAGTAGATAGATAGATAGATAGATACATAGATACATAGATAGATATATAGATACACACATAGAGAGAGAAACAGGTAAATATAGCTACCAAGCCAATAAAATGAAGGAAAATAGAATCATGAAAAGTATTCAACTAAACAAAAAAGATTTTTATAAAATGAGAAAATAAGAAAAATACAAAACTATCAGGAAATAAGATTTTTAAAAGATGACAAAATAGAAATAAACCTCATCTTACTGATTTTTGTAAAAAGATAAGCAAAGAAAAAGTGTCAGCTTGTTCAGCTTTTCATCAGCATTTACACTAAGATAAAATTTGTTTCACTTTAGTACATTTTAGAAGGTGATAGTTCAATTTATATGTTTTAGGGTTTATATGTTTATAACAAAAGCAAAAACTGGTATTTTTCAAATATAATTTATGTTAGTTTAAATCAATTATAAATTATTATTTTTCATTCCAGGAATATAGTGATAGAGAAATTCTTTGAGCACTATAGCAAATGTACATAATATACCTGGTCCTTACATAAGTCATGTATGTGAAAAAGACACACATAGATATAAATTAAAATGTAATAATGTATTTAAAAATACACATTAACACTGACAGATAACTTTAATGAATACATTACATAAATATGATTAATCCATATAAAAATATCATTCCTTTATAGAAGCAAAAGAGAAAGGATTGATTAATCAGCACCTTTTGTTGTAAAATGTAACACTTGATTTGGAACCTTTGGAACATCAGAATATCAAAGTCATGTTAAAAACTATTGTCCCCTAGAAAAAAAAAATGAAAGTTTACCACGCTATTATTTGTTCTGCTTTGTTTCTACTGAAGATAGGAGTTTGTATCTTAATTACAGAAAGTGAAAAACAGGGAAGATGCAGAATTGAGATGTTTTTTCTAATGATGAACTTTTTGGCAGCAAATAATTTCATCTACTTGGAAAATGATCAAATGCATTTTAAAAATTGCAGTCTGAGAAAAAATTTCAAGATATGAATAGTTCATTCAATGAGTTTACATTTTAATTAAATTCCCATTTGTGTGAATTTTATATAATAAGTATGTCAAAAAGGATAATGACTACATATATTTTGGTCAAATTGTCTATGGGTTATTTGTTAATTTCCTGGCTGTAAAAAAATTTTGAAAGAAATACTGTTGATGTGAACTTATGCCTTTAACTACTTGTTACCAAATGTACCAAATATGTATAAAATTAAAACATATTCAATATAAAATTAAAACATATTCAATATTGGCATTAAATAAATCAAAAATTAAAAATAAACAAGGTGCTTTGTACTAATATAAATACAAAGAGTAAATACATCTAATGCTCATATTAGAAGAGCTGTGAGCTAAAATATGAGAAACATTGTCAACTCATTCCTCTCTTTTACCACCTATGTTCTGTCAGTAACCAAGCCACAACATTCTATTCAAAATGCCTCACAAATATATTCCTTCTCCATTCTCTGTTCATTCACCACTCATATCAGTGATTTTCTTATACTACTTGTATCACAGAAATATTCTATCTATTTACAGCTTCTTCTTTCTCCATACTACACCTAGGCATCTTTCTCAAACAAATACAGGTAAGTTATTTATTTTCTTTTTAAATTAATGAAGGTTTCTTTAGGACTTATTATGGCTTCAATACCCATTATTATCTGTCCTCACTCTACCTTTCTGTAACTCCTTGGCATATACATGTCCAACTTCCACAGGTTTATACTTTCTGAGCACATTGTCCCACCCTGCTGTTATAGAATATAGAGATAATGTACTATATGTTTATTGTATTATATTCCATGCATTGTGATATTTATTGTACTTCCAAACAAATGCAGTTAGAAGTATATGAATGTAATTTTAAGGTAGAATAAAAAATAATTCATAAAAATTATTATTTAATCTGCAATATATTATAAGAAACAGTAATTTCTCAACAAATTGAGGAGTCCCAAGAGCATTTAGTGGTCTTCTTAAATGTGTCAAAAATTAGTTATATTAGGCATTTTTATAGCAGAATATAAATTTCATTTAGTCAATTACTAATGTAAATGTTAAATGATATAAGTGTTTGAATGTCTATATTATCACAAATACAAATGCTGTAAGCAGAAATATTAACATTCACATAATATGTGTGGGCATTTATTTTTAAACAAAACATTTACTGCAACAACAGTTTTAATAGTCTTAGTACTAGATATAAATTTATCTTTGGAAAGCACATAACAATACTGATTAACAAGATATGTATGTCTGCTCTTTATTTTCACACATAGCATATACAACCTGACATTTAGTATCCAGTCACCTTATATAAAGGGTTTTGTTTTGTCTGGTCTTGCTTTGCTTTCCATTGATTAGTTGGGTATGGAAGCAGACCTTCTTTGTCACTTCACTGGAAACTGTCTGGATAGCAACAAAGTGTATCATAAATCAATTCAGCCAGAAGAACTGCTCACAACCAAAGTCAATATCACGGTATAAAGCACCTGTAACAGGAATCCAAATGAAATTAACCTCAGTCCTTACTTTATCGGAGAATTGCAAAGTTTTGAAAACACATACAATAATATAAGGCCATGTGTTTATTATTTGTAATCAATATTCAACAGAGTATATAAGTGCTAAACATATTTGTGAAAGTGGAAATAATTAAAAAAATAATTAACTACATTCCTAACATTGTAGTTAAAGTTTAAGACATATAACATGCCTAAACAGAAATTCTAATAAATCAAATATAAAATATTTAGTACCCCATTCTCCTCTAATAGGTACTATTGACTTTTAAAATTCTGTAAACTATTCTGAATTTTGTTTAATAGATATTGAACCTATTTTATGTATTTTACATATATGCATTACTTTGCCTACTTATCCCTCATTTTATTTGTATCCCAGAATTATTTGATTTCTCAACAAAGTTTAAAACTGAAAACATTACCATTATACCTTGTTGCAATTATATACATTTTAAAAACATTCTATAAATACTGAAAAAAGAAATGTTGGTCTTGCAAGAGAAATAAAGTTGACAAAATTTAGTAATATATTTTTCACTAGAAAGTAAGTTTCCATTTGTAAAGCATAATTATTATTATTTATTTGGTGATTACAATAATTTAGGTGTATTGAAGAGAAAGAAAGAAATGTAATCTTAGAAACAAAATTTTGGTCCTTAAAATTTTTATAATGATTAATAACATGTATCTTTAAAATGCAGAATAATATAGTCAAAGTTTTAAACCAAAGTAGAACAGAAGGTTAGTAGAGACACATCAAAGATTTTTTGGTCTATTTTTATTCAAATATGATTTTATTTTATTTAAAAAATGTGCTTATTCTTTGACTGGTTGTATTTAAATAGATGTTCAGTTAACCATGTTTGTACTTAGAAATTCTTAATGTGGGGAAAACTTGTTTATACATGACTAAGAGGGCTTCTACTGCAGTATGATAGCACTGACTGCCACGTGCTTACAATAAACAGAAAATGGTGAAGTTGATCAAATTCCAAAGGATTTTGATATTAATAGTAATATTTATGTACCCTTGCTTCTGCTGCTTTGACTTCTATTACTGCTACATGTACTTATGATTATGGTTATTATTGATATAATAATTATTGTCATCATAAAGTTGTCTAAAGTTGTCTTGAATGTTTATTGAGCAAAAGGTTAAATTTCAAATGCTATGTGAAGAATATATTCAAAAATTGTTTCAAATAAAGTAATAGAGTGGCATAAAGTAAAATTCATATTAGCCTTAAATGCCATTTGCTTATGTCCAATGCTCTTTTTATACCATGAATATGAAAATAAATTGACATAATTATTGCTGGTCTTTAGGCCATTTTGGCAACAGACTTTACATGTGTATATGCATATCAGTGTTGGAAATACATATACACTTTACTCAACAATTCTACTTCTAATATAGATGCTTAATAAGTAAAGAAGATACATGTATAACATTGCTCTAATCTTCTAATATATATGCTTAATAAATAAAGAAGATACATGTGTAACATTATACATGTATAACATTATAAAATTGTATAAAGATTGAGAATAATATTGATACAGATTACTTCTATAGAGTAAGAATACATTCAAGTAATTTCCCTATATTCCAGAAAAAACTCCTTACTAAAGTACACATAATCCAATCAATGGAATATGTTATAGTTATTAAAAATGATCATAGACATATATTTAATATAAAATATATAATGTTTATATGTAACTTACAACAAATACTCAAATGAAAATGTATCAGTAAGCAATAAAGATAAAATACATAATGTAATTTAGAAGTTAGAATGAAAAGTCTAAAATAATTTACATTACATGTATCTATTATGACAAGAATAACAGGGTGCAATCTTGTCTGAGAGATTAAGAAAGTTATGAAAAGTTAAAATTAAGATGAAATGTACAGAGTAAGAAACAATCATCAGTAAAAGACGACATGTTGCAAAGAGAGCATTTCAAGCAAATCCACTACTTGTCTTGGGGCTTTATAAGCAGATAGCCCAGATTCTTGTCCAGTTTAATAAAGGGAAAGCCATAGAGGAAAAGGCTAAAGAAAAAATTGGAGCCAGGCAGACCTTGTTTGACTACATTAAGCATTTTAGAATTGATTATATGTAAAAGGTCATGGCAATTGTAAGTTTTTAATCTAGAAAGAGACACAATATTATTTTTCTTCTTAAAAATATATTTTGAATGGCAGAGAGATGAATGGATTGGAGTGGGACAAGAGCAGATTCAGGGAACCTAGTTATAAGAGTCTACAACAAAGGCTAGGGATGAAAGTGGCCTAGCAACAGGGGAGTAACAAAGAACAAGATATGATACATAGGATAAGACATGGTAATTGGTTGATTAGATTTGAGTAGTAGGAAGTAAGAGAAACAGAAAAAGGAATATAAGATTTTATATTCACAGAGTAATCACTGGTAGGTAGGATGACAAACAATTTTGGTTTTACAGTTTATACTTTTACTTGCTATATGATACTTTTTCATGAAACACTATGACCTCTCCAATCAAAATATTCAATGTTGATAATGCAAATAACCCAAGCTACATCATACATCATGTCTTAATTTCGTGATAAGTGAATTCCGGCAATAGTGAAAATATTTAAGACTTTCCCTAAGCCTTAACTGGTTTGACTTAAGGTTTCCACTGTGGCTGCAGACTTGAGAATGGGGTAGAGTTAGAGACCAGAGTATATAGAATCAAGAGAAAAGATCATGCCCTTCACCTTGGCATTTCTGAAACTAAGTTTATGAAAGCATAGACCCTATTTGTATTACTTAGTGTTTTTTTTTTTTATCACCAGGATGTAATAAGTTGCTTTGCAAAACACAGGGAATATGTTTTGAGTAAATTACTGACTAAGCCATTACTTTTTCAATAGTCTATTCTACCCTTTTAATGTTTCCTCAATATGCTTTGCTAATTCTACTAGCCTTAAATTGGAATGACAGCTTTGTGTCATTTCTTATGACTGTTCTCATGAATGCTTATATGAACTGATTCTGGCCATGATTCCTGAGAGTATAAGTCTCCTTGATATTTCAAGCCAACCTTGGAGTTCTGTTTCTTGCTAACTGATTCATAATTTTCTATCAGTTCACTTCACACCTGTGCCATGCACCACTTACTTCTTAAATGACAAATTACATGCTAGTAACAGTTGCCTGAGATTGACAAAAATAACCTTTCCAACCATGAAACTATATTTAGTTCAAAGACTAAGATATGTTTTAGATAAAAAGAGTGAACTTCTTGATTATATAATCCTAAAATAAGGAATTTTGAAATTCTGGAAATGTTTCAAAAATATATGTGAAAACAAAAATATTATGGTGAGGTTAGATATGTGAAATATTAATATAATCTCAGGAACATTAACTAAAAAGTTAAAAAAGGGGATTTTCCTTCTTTTTAATGCCAATTCTAAAATAGTTACTGTTAGTCCTCATCGTGACTAAAAACAGACTTTTATTCCACTTAAATATGTATTCTTAAAAACTTTTCTCGATATTATTGTCCCAGTAGTCACAAAATATTAAAAACAAAACAGATGAAATATATAAGAAATAGAACCAACACTTATGATCTATTCGATGCTCTAATTTATTTTTAGAAAATTGTTTTACACAAAGGATTAAGAATATAATTTAAATAATTTATGAGTCACATAAGAAACTGTTGAAAATATCCCAATACAAATAAATTTAAGATGCAGTCAGCTTGGTTTTTAAAAAAGAAAAAAATGTCTTCTTATTAGAGTAGAACATCAAATCTATATGTTTCATGATTTTTTTTCCAATTCACATTTAATAAGAAAATTGTTTTCACAGGCTAAGCTTACATGCTAGATATCTAAAAGAAAAAGAAAATAGTAAAAACAAAATACTAATGCTTCCACTTTCACAATCTCAAAACCACACTCAATTAATTGGATCACTCTCAATTAATTGAAAATGATCCACATTAAAATCAAAAGTTTCAATAAATTAAGAAAATGGTAGATTTACTTGTATTTCAATAAAATGAAACACACAGGTAATATTACAAATATTTTACAAACAGCTGTAGCAATTTTTTAGCCAAGAGAAAGTTAAATAACATCTAACAGTAGTTCAAAATGTGTTCAATAGGGAATAATCATCAATTACAGCTCTGTCCTATCACAAATTTACATTTATATTCACCATGTTTCAAGGAAGGGAAAAGAGACAAAATAAAATAATGTTTGATGTAAGAAATCAAGGATACAAAATCAAAGAAATAGCAAAATTGATGAAAAGAAGTAATTTTTAATTTGATATACAAGAAATTACATTTTAAGATGACACAAAATAGAGATATTTTCAGGGCTACCTATAGATTCCCTATTAAAAAATTATAAGGATATAAACTCAATTTAAAATATTTAGTTACATGCAAAAAGATACCATAGTCGTCACTCATAAAAACAGTAAAATACTATTTCCTAAATAATTATTAATTTTTAAAAATATTATTTTAAAGCTTAATATCAAAGTATAATGTCATCTATTTTCAATATATAACTGGAAGGAAGAATAGTTGATGATGTGAACGGACATATTAACTATAGACATGTAGAAAAATAAATTTAAGCAATAAATCAAATAATTTAGCATAAAAGTAAATTATTTTAAAGAAAAAATATGAAGAGAAACTGATTAATCCAATGGGGAACAAAACAGGGAGAATGAGAAAATGAAAGATTGCCTGGCAAACTGAGACCATAAAATGATCCAGAATAAGGGGTAACTTACTGCTGTTTCTAGTCAATGTGGAAGATTTACATTGAAAGATTAAAACACAAAGTTTCTAAAGCTAAATTATTAAAATCCAATTATATTTTGCTTATAACAAGAATTCCTAAAACAATAAATGTTATTTAGATATATACAAGAATATATTAGTATTAGGATTTTTTTTCTTTTTTTCTTTTTTCCAGATAGTATCTCACTCTGTTGTACAGGCTGGAATGCTGTGGCAAGATCAAGGCTCATCTCAGCCTCCATCCCCAGCTGCAAACTCAACCTTATTGCAGGTTCAAGTGATCCTCCCACCTGTGCCTCTTGAGTGACCGAGACTACAGGCGTGCAACACCACAAACAGCTAAATGTTTGTTTGTTTGTTTTGAGATGGAATTTCACCATGTTGCCCAGACTGGAATGTCTGACACAAGTGACCCACCCACCTCAGCCTCCCAAAGTGCTGTGATTATAGGTGTGAGTCACCACGTCCAACCTCAGATTTCTTGTTATTTTAAGAAGTGGAAAACCAAAAGAATCTTTTTCCTACTCAAATGACAAGTAAAAGTGAATGGTGAATAACATCATTAATTTTTTCAGTCCATCAGATAAGCGAGTTTGAAAGACAGTAAGACAACTAAATCCAAAAGAATCAAAGCCCTTTTCAGGACAGTTAGTAGACATCTTTGGTTAAATGTATGAAGAAAAGTGGGGATCATAAAATAGTTAAGATAAAATCAAAAATCAAAGATTTAGCAAATTGTTAAAGATTCTTAAGTATAGCATAATATGACCACTTAGAACCTTTGGAAGCCCCAGACACAAAGGGAGTCTGCAAACACTGCCTAGCTATTTTCCACAGCCTAGTCACAAAACTTATGGAGACAGAGTAGGAGACAGAGTTGTTTTTGGTGGATAAATATACATTTATTTATATATGTATATAAATATACATATCCAGGGTTTGAGAATGGAGCAGGAATACCTGAACAAGCTCATCTATGCATGGATACTGTATAAATCCACAGTGTGGTTCATCATCCTTGACATTAAGCATGTCGTAAGTTTTCTCTGACATAATTTTGAAGGTCAGAAATTAGCATGGGGAAGAATGATTCCTATTCCTCCGATCTGATGCTGCTTTAACACAGGCAGAAAATTTTTACATCTAATGCTCAGGAAGTATCAGGAGACACATTCCTCACATATTTGCAGTAATTGGTTAGCTACTTCTGATAGAGGGAGAGGAAACCAGTCTGCCAAAACACTAGAGAGAATTTATCTAATACTAGGAGTAGGGCTAGAAACTTGATCTGCCTTCCTAACCACAAGCTTAACAACTGATCAAATTGATGCAATATTCAACACTAATGGCCTGAAAAAAAGAAGAAGCATGCTCACTTACTTTTAAACACATTTGTCATTCTATTAATAACTATGAAGCATTACCAAAAAAGGGAAAAAAATAACCTCCATTGTCAATAGATAAAATAGCTAACATAATTACACCCAGAGATAAGCCAAATTTTGGAATTCTCACATAGAGACTTTAAGATCACTATGATAATGTATTATACAATATTGTAGAAGAGATGGACAACATACATAAGCAAAGAGTTGAAACTACAAAAGTGTGTTAAATGGAAATTCTAGAAATTCACATACACACATACACACAGAGAGAGACACACACATACTACAAGAGATAAAAATTTCTTTGATGGATGGGTTTATCAGAAAGACTACATATAGCAAACCAAAGAATCAGTGAACTGAAAGCTAGGTTAATAGAAATAATCCAAACTGACATGCAAACAGGAAAAAAAAGTGATAAAACATACATGCAGTGTGTAATGATCAAATGAGGATATTTAGGATATCCATCACCTCAAATATTTATCATCTGTTTTGGAGAGATTTCAAATCTTTTTTTCTAGCTATTTTGAAATATACAATACTATAGTCACTCTACTCTGCTATTGAATACTAAAATTTATTTATTCTATCTAACCATATGTGTATACCCACTAACCAACCCCTCTTTGTCACCTTCCACCCAATTCCCAGTCTCTGGTAACCATAATCCTACTCTCTACTTCCACAAAATCCACATTTTTGGCTCCAAAATATAAGTGAGCCTCTGTGATAGTTGTCTGTCTGTGCTGGACTTACTTCACTTATTAAAGTGACTTCTAATTCCCACATTTACCCCATAAAAATGTGCAATTATCATGTATTAACAAAAATAATACATACTTAAAACATTTAACAATACAATGAACTAAAACTAGTGGGAAAATAAAAACAATAAAGCAGGGTATTCAAATAATAGGGTATCCAATACATGTAGTATAATATCAAACTGTCTAACATCTGTGTAAATGGAGTCCAAGAGGAGGAAGTGAAAGAACTGAGATAGAAGAAACCTATGAAAGAAAGAATGACCATGAACTTTCCAGAATTAATAAAATATGACAAAAAACAAATTTCTAAATTCAGAGACCCTCATGTAAAGTAATTAGAAAGAAAAACCAGAGTCACATCACGGTCAAACAGCTGGAAAATAATTATAAAAAAATACTTGAATGTAACCAGAGAAAATTGGACAAAAGTGACAATAGACTATATAAATGTATCTTTCCCCTTTTCTTTTATTATTATTTCTTAAAGACACACAGCTTCATAAAAAAATAATTATTATAATGTAATATTGCTGGTATCATAACATTTATATATAAATGTGTAAAATTAACAGCCCAAATAAGGAAGATTAAAAGGGCATATATTGAAACAAAGTTGGTGTGTGTGTGTGTGTGTGTGTGAATGTGTGTGTGAGTGTGTGTGTGAACCACTACCAAAAGAGAGCTGGAGTACCTACATTAACATCAGACATAGCGACTTAGATTCAAAAACATCATCTGAAGGTACATTTATCAGGAAATTATAACAATTATAAATGTATACCCACTTCACAACATATATTCAATATGCATGGGAGCAAAATCGATAGAATCAAAATTAGAATTGTGAAATCTGACAATGTTTGAATAAATTAATACTTATTCTTAATCGACAGAAAAACTAAAGGGAAAAGTAGGTTCAATTTAGAAGACTTTTGCAATATTTTCAACAATTTAAATCTTACTAGTTTTATATAAACAATATTTTACCAACAACAGAAGTATACACATTCTTTTCAAGTTCATATGAAACATTCTCTAGAATAGATCATATTCTATGCAGTAAAACAAATTTAAAATGTTTGAAGACATACAAATCATGTTCTCTGTCCACTAAATTAAATTTATAAATAAATGAATATTAGGAAATTAAACAACATACTTTTAAATTGTTCCAAAAACAAATAATGAAAGGCATTAGAAAATAGATTGAACCAAATGAAGACAAGAACATACACACCAAAATGTATAGGCTGCTGTTAGCAATGCTTAGAAGGAAATGTATTACTTTAAATGACTATATTAGAAGAAAGAACTCATATCAATTACCTTTTTTGCATCTCAAAAAAAAAAGAGCAATATAAACTAAAGAGGGATGAAATCAAGAGAATCGTAAAAATTATAATGTAAACTGAATAATATTTATTTTAAAAAAATAGAAAATAGAGAAGACTAGAGAAACTCAATGAAACCAAAAGTTATTTTGCTGATATAACAAGTACGCCAGACCTTTAATTTTAGCATGCTAATGTTTTTAATCTAAGTTAGCTAGATAACACAGATACTGAATAATTTAAACTTTTCAAAGGAAATAATATTTACATGACTGTTTATTTAAAGTTTAATGCACATTGAAGATGCAGAAGTACAATATAGAAATTCCAAAACACCAGAGAAATCAAAAGCATTTAAAAGAAAAAAATTATTCAACCAATAAATATCGGGAAAAGACAGAATTAAAGTGAACAGAGAAAAACACAGCAAATTTTAAATTTAAAGAAGTGAAAGAAATAATTCAAATATGGAAATGACCACAGAATATGTAAATATATTAAAATCAACTATTAAAAAATGAAGTATTGGGGACACAACAGTCCCTTCAATAAATGATGCTGGGTAAAATGGATAGCCATATGCCAAAGAGTGAAATTAGACACCTGTCTGTTACCACATACAAAAATCAAATCAAAATAAATTAAAGGCTTAAATATAAAACCCCAACTAACTATGAAACTACTTTAAGAAAATATCAGGGAAACTTTCCAGGACATTTGTCTGGGCAAAGATATCTTGAGTAATACCCCACAAGCACAGACAACCAAAGCAAGAATGGAAAAATGGTATCATATCAAGTTAAAAAGCTTCTGCACAGCAAAAGAAACAATCAACAATGTTAAGAGACAACAGAATGGGTAAAAGTATTTTCAAACTATTCATCTGGCAAAGGATTAGTAACCAGAATATGAAAACAGCTCAAACTGCTCAACAGGGAAAAATCTAATAATCTGATTTAAAACGAGCAAAAGACCTGAATAGACAATTCTCAAAAGAAGGCATACAAATGGCAAACAGGTATATGTAAAGGTGCTCAATATTTTTGATCAGAGAAATGCAAATCAACACTACAATGAGATTTCATCTCACACCAGTTTAAGTGGATTTCATTCAAAAGACAGACAATAACAAATGTTGGCGAGGATATTGAGAAAAAGGAAGCCTTTTAAGTTAGTACTGCCACTATGGATAACAGTAAAGAGGCTGCTCAAATGACTGAAAATAGAGCTACCATATGATCCAGCAATCCCACTGGTAGATATAAATGCAAAAGAAAGAAAATCAGTGTATCAAAGGGTATCTGCACTCCCATGTTTATTTATTGCAGCACTATTTACAATAGCAAAGATTTAGAAACAACCTAAGCGTCCACTAATAGATGAATGGATAAAGAAAATGTAGTACATATACTCACAAAAAATGAAAATGTAGTACCTACACAGACAAGAAAAGCATACAGTCTTTTTATTTGCAGCAACATGGGTGAAACTGGAGGACATTACGTTAAGTGAAATAAGCCAGGCACAGAAAGACAAACCTCACATGTTCTCATTTATTTGTGGTAGCTAAAAGTTAAAACAATTGAACTCATGGAGACAGACACTAGAACAATGGTAAGCAAAGGCTGGGAAGGGTATTGGAGGCAGGGGAGAATGGGGATGGTTAATAGGTACAAGAATATAGTTAGATAGAATGAATAAGAGCCAGCATTTGACAGCACAACAGTGTGACTTTAGTCAACGATCAATTGTCGTACATTTAAAAATAAACAAAAGCATATAATTAGAATGTTTGTAACACTAAAACAATGATAAATGCTTGAGGTAGTGGATACTCCATTTACTCTGATGTGATTATTACACATTGCATGACTATATCAAAATATCTCATGCACCCCATAAATGTATATACCAACTATGTACTGACAAAAATGAAAAATGACAAGGTATTGTCAAATGATCAAGCAATCTCTAAGCAACAATGTAGCAGCAAGGCTTGCAGTCCAGAACTGATGTAGGCATCAGTTCTCTCTGTCCCCTAGTGAGGGAGGGGGGAGTTGAAGATTGGATCCAGGTGGATCCATGTCACAGACGAGAAAGCCTGGGCTTAGGAAATCCCCAATCTTATAAGGGGCTGCTGGCAAACCTGACCATCCTTCGCTGCCACGTAGACATTGTCTTTATTTCACAGTAATGTAAGCCAATCTCCTCGAAGACACTATTATACTTAAAAATAAATAAATTTGTTCCTTGATCTGGAAAGAGACAGTCTAATTTCGTTTGCTGCTGGCTGTAGAAATGTCCTTGAGTAAATAGATTTATATGTGTAGAAACACAGTAGAGAATTGCCTCCCCAAAGATATGAAATTGAATAAAATACTGTATCTCTACATGATTTATAAAAGACATTATTTTTGTTTACTTGTGTATTTTGAAATAAGGTCTTGCTCTGGCACCCAGGCTGGAGTACAGTGATGCCATCATACCTCACTGCAGCCTCAGACTCCTGGGCTCAAGCAACTCTCTTACCTCAGCCCCTTCTGTAGCTGAGACTATGGGCAACCATCACGACACCTGGCTCCTTTTCTTTCTTTTTCTTTTTGTAGAGCTGAGGATTTCACTATGCTCTCCATATCGGTCTTGAACTCCTAACTTCAAGTAATATTCCCACCTCAGCCTCCCAAATTGCTGGGCTTACAGGCATGAGCCAGCATGCCTGGCAAAAGACATTATCCAGGTTTCCGTATACCCCAGGGTAGGTCTAGAAATGTTGTCCAGGAGCTAGGTCCTACACTGGGAGTCTCACAACTCCATCCAGTTCCTTATACTCCTGTGGCTGAGCTGTATCCGAGATGCAAGACAGAGTCCTTCCCACTGTTTCTTTCCTCTGCTCTCATCAAGTGGAGAGAAGGGATCTCTTTTGGAACCACAAGCTGTGCAGTCCGATGTTAGGGAAGGGTTGATGTCAGCACTTTCTTAGCTATCCAAGCTGGTGTGTCCATTGGTCCCATGACCCCAAGCCCACTGTCTCTGAGCCCAGTTCACGCCTAGGACTCACCTAAGTGTTACAATCCTTATGACCCAGACTGCCTTTCAAGTTTACTTTGAGACCCAGAGAACTTCAGCCCTTGGTGGCAAGGTTTGTGGAAACTCAAGTTCTGACTGCCCCTCTGGCTAGGGCTAGATTATATGCTCCTTTAGTGTGTGGACACCAGTTTAGTTTGGTCTAGTTTTCCTTTCTGCTCTAACAGGACAACACTGAGTTCAATAACTCACAATTGTTGTCCTCTCCCTCCTTCAGTGCCCAGAGACACTCAGGACCAAGTTGCGACTGCCCAGGGGTGGGGAAAGGGTGGCATCTGGCTTCAAGACTGTTTTCTTTCTATCTCTTCAGTGCCTCTTTCAGTGGTAGAAGTTAACTCTAGATAATAGGAAATCTCAGTTTTTTGCTCTTACAAAGGTGTTTCTTTTTGTGTGTAGAAAGTTGTTAAATTGGTGTCCTTGCTGGGAGAGGTGATTGATGGACCCTTCTATCCCACTATCTTTCTCCTCTGTGAATACTATTTTTGAAATTACATCACATGTGCATTCAACTTAACT
This sequence comes from Cacajao melanocephalus, assembly GCA_963573385.1. Classification (NCBI taxonomy): domain Eukaryota; kingdom Metazoa; phylum Chordata; class Mammalia; order Primates; family Pitheciidae; genus Cacajao; species Cacajao melanocephalus. The sequence goes on along the minus strand of CAUYLG010057849.1, from coordinate 135,918 downwards.
ACATTTAATATTCTTTTCTTTATGTATAAGGACTTAGAAAAGAGACAGGTGGAACATCTTGTGAGATAGAAAATAGCAAATAACCTGGGCATTTCTCCAGAGTTACCACTGAGTTTTTACTCATAAGTGAGCTTGAAATTGTGTTGGTTTATTTCCTCAGGCCCAGAACCTTTGCACATAGAATTAGATAGTTCTCCCATAATGCTGAATGTGATTCTAATATTTAAGGACATTTTATTTGTTATGTTTTTGATGCCACATAGAACCTGCAAATGTAACTACTTCAGCTGTTGCAAGAAAAACTAAAAGACCATTTCTTTCAACGTAAGGGAAACTTGGGTGAGTTGTAGCACGTGTATGAGGAAAACACGTTAAGTATTCAACATGGCAACTTTCTAGAAATTTCATGGGTAATTTAATTTTAGGTGGTTTCTACATTGGATTTTAGACTAAAGAATTCCAAAAAATAATTTTGCTATTTGATTACCAAGAGTAATTTTGACCATATATGTGACTTTCCCAAAATAAACAACATCACAGAATTTATAAAGATGAGTAACTCCTCTTTGGTTATAGCAACTACCATTATTATATTTCATTATAATGAATATTTGCTAAACCAGTACATGTGGTACATGCTATAATTCTGCTCAGAACTCCAATATCATGAAAGAAGAATAAAATACAATATTTTATTTCATTTTATTACCTTTATTAGTTTGTTTTACTTGAGCCTATATTACTGGTGAATATTATAGAATGTTGTGTTACATTATTTTATTTTATTTTATTTTATTTGTATTTCAGTTTCTTTAAAATTGCCCAAACAGGTTCCTTTTGTACTTTCATGTGTATATTTCACATTTACATATGTTTGCATAGTCTAAGGGAAGGAAAAGACATATTTCAAATGTATTTAGTTCAGTGTATTAATGCATAATTCTGCCAATACAGATTTTTATAGTTTGTGTATTTTTAAAAAATTTATTCTTATCAATATTTCCCCATAAAATTTAGAAATTTTATATTTTGCAACCTCTATGTTGTTTTATTAATGCATTATTTAAAATAACATAATTAAGTAGGTGTCATTATGACTCTGAAGGACATCAATTTAGTTCCTCAGACTCCCCAAAACATCAGGTTGACTATCAATCAGATTTGAACTGGCTAGAGATGTACTAGGCTGCTAAAATCAGTTTATCAGGTCTATCTTGTTGTTTTGTTTTGACATATTGAAGAATATTAATGAAATCAATGTAATGATAATAAGTATTTAATAATCCTTTAGTATTATACTGTACTGTATGGTAGCAATCACATTTAATAGCATTTAAATGCTTAAATAATTTTGTATACTATGCCAAGTATAATTTCCAATTCAGAATGAATTAGATAAGGAATACATTTTCATATAATAGATATAAAAGTATTAAGTTGTGCTATCATTATCTGAACAGTTGGTTTTATTTACTATCTTTATTCTTAATGATTAAAAGGTGTTAGTAAAAGAAAACACATATTTCTCCCCAGTGTAACATAATTCTTTTTCTTATTATCTGTGAAGTAAAACAGATACCAGAGTCATGTTATGAAATTATAAATTATTGGTTTTCAGATTTTAAAAATGATATAAATTTACCAAAAGAATACATTCATAAAAGACTTAACTGTAGCATTTTTAAAGCAAAATGACTCATTTTTTTTTTTTTTGCTTAAACAATTAGAACATGTTTTTATAAAACACTTAAGATTCCAGTGGAGGTGAGTATTAAATACATCTTTAACATATTAATTTTTAAACCATACTTATGAAAACATATTTGATTTTAATATTTCCTTTTAATATTTCCTTACCATAGTGTCACAATAACTCTGACAAGTATTTAATTTGGAAATTTTAAACAATGAATATTTCATTAAAATTCTATACAAAATGATTTCAACTATCTTAAAGTGACTTGTCTTAAAATACCAACATTGAACCATTTATGTTGGTTTCATTACAAGAGATCAACTATGCAGCTAAAGCTGTTTTACATGGTACAAGAAAAAAGCTTTTGGGAAATGAAAAAGTTTGAAGGCAAGCACTTTTCTAGGTCTGACTTCTGAGTATAGAATCTAAAGCCTGAGGCGGGCTACACTGTGCTCCAGTTCATATCATATCAGTCACTGCTTCAATTAATTTTGTTAAGAGTCCCCAGATCTATTAAAATACACTTCATCAAAATGCAATAATCTTTTCTAGTTCTTTCAAGCTAAAACATATTTGAAAATTCAGGACAAGTATGCTCACTTTGGAATATCACTGTTATCACCATTATACCAAAACAATAAAGGAATAAAGCAACAATCAGTTTGCCAACAAAATGAATTCGGAAAAAAATAACCCGAGAGGAAATGTTTTTCATATCTTGTCTTAATATCTTATTTGGACTTTTCAAAAAATTTTGCTAACAGTTAATGCTTTATTAACAGTTTTGTTAAAATTATTCTTCTATGGGTTTAATTACTCAGGTATAAATCATGCAACCTCTAAATATAATGCATTGTTAAAAAATTAATAATATGTCATTCTTATGCCTTGTACATAAAATGAAATTAATAGTGTAACCTGGAGCTATTTTAAGGCTATTTTTGTTCATTGCACTTGAAGATCAGCCCATTACCCTGGCATGCATTTTGACATTCTACCATTGTCCTACAATTTTCTGGTATTCATTTGTCACACTGACAGAAACCAGTTTAAAATTTAAATCCATATCCCTCCTGAATCCCATAAAAGAGTTTGTAGGCCAAAACCTCTGCAATGACTGATGATACTCCTGTCAGGTGCCAGTTGATGCAGCAGAATTGCTCAACAAGTTTCTTAACAAGATATACAATAAGACAGATTACAGAAAAACAAATGACTTATCATAAGGTTGCTTCCATAGCATTCTTCATATTTGTCCTCTAAAGTTATTTTCACAAATAAAGCATTTCAAAAGTAAGAAGTATTCCTACAAATACGTGTATCCTTAATTCTCACCTAGCTCATTCAGTTTAATATTTTTAAAGAAATTACACATAGTTGAAAAATATTATAAAATATTGCTGAAAATATGCCTTAATATATACAAACTGTTTTTCTATCTTAAAGATATAAATTGATAGCATTTGATTTTGTGCTAACTTTAGTATGGGTTTATTTATCATTATGACCTGGTTATCATTATAGATTTCCAATATCAAGACTATTACTCATAAAAATGTTTTCCCTTTAAATTCAGGGTCTCTCAAAATCTAACCCAAGGAGGATTATTACATATTCTCATGCCAACAGAAGACATAGTACAATGTGTGTTATTCTGAGAGACTGTTTTTTTCCTCAGCTTCACAGTTAAACCTACAACACAAGTCAAAAAGAGAGTGTGACATTGAAAGACAGAGCTATATTAAGTATTTTAACCAGACACATGAAGTTTTTATGTTTATTTCCTCTCCCTCAGGGAAAAACATCTGCATTCCCAGGTTAAATCATTTGACAAACACATTTTACCTGGTCTAAGTGGTCTGTAGTCTGAAAAATATGCAAGTTTGTCGATTTGGATTGTTTAACTATTGTAGTACTATCTATATAAATTAAACTTACTACATATTATGTATATGCTCACCTCTGTTACATCTGTCTATTCAATCAAATACAGCCACCGAACAAAAAAAAATAGGACTTATGATACTGAGATTGCTATAAGCCTCTAGATACCTCATGCAGATATGCACCACACTGTATTACTGTGGGAGTTCTAAAGATAAGCTTACTTGTTAACATGAGCCTAATTGCTTTAAATCTTATAAAATAAATTAAAAATTAGATTAGTTCAAGGTTGTGTATATTCTTGCTCTTCAATTATAGCATCATATTAATTGTACCTTCTTAGGGAGTTTTAAAGCTTTAAGATTTAATGCCTATAATTCACATAAAATTGTATGAAAAGAAAAGCAAATAAATGTAAAGGTCTATGTTGATATCAGATTGAGATCCTTATGTTACAGAAAAGCAAAGCAGAAAATGATTACTAAAAGCATTCTTTGGAAAAAACACTTTAAAAGAACAAATAGTCATTGATTAATATTAGAAGCACAGTTTTCTATTCATCTGTAAAATGCATTAAAGTTGCACAAGAAAAGAGCCATGATTAGATGTGCAATTATATTGATTCATTAAACATGAATATACAAATAAGTCATTGAGTTAGCAGAAGCTTATAATATAATATCTCTAATGGAATAAAGTTGAACTATATGGAATTAGTTTCTTAAGACAAATATACATATACTCTGGAACACATACTCAAAATATATTGCAAAGATTTCACAGGCCGAGTGAAGAACTGTGAAGTGTGAATGCCACCTTTTACAGTTAGTATTCCTGAAAATAATGTCACAGTAGTGAAAACTTTTTAGGAAAGATGTGTCATTCTTGTCTATGAGACTAAGTTACAACCAGAAAAATGTCTACATTAAGTGAAGAGAAGCAGAAACAAATTAGGAGTTCTAACGGTAAAAACATAAATATAATTTCCTTTGCCATACCCAAGATTAATTAAGCCTAGTGTTCTCATAGTGACAGTCTACAGTTTTGTACCATTCTACACAACTATTCTAACAGGAATTCAAAACATAATATTTCTTAAATAAACTCCCCTTTCTCTGTACATATTAATGGAGTACATGTGATACTTTTATACAAACATACAATGTGCATTGATTAAATCTGTCTATTGAAATATCTATCACCTCAAACACTTCTTACTTCCTCGTGTTGGAAACATTTTAGATCTCCTCTCTAGTTATCTTGAAATATACATGCAATAAACTATTATTAAATATAGTCACCCTATTGAACACTGGACCTAATTTCTAGCAACTGTATTTTTGTGCTTATTAACCAGCTCCTTCTTACCCATCCTTCTCAATAGTTTTCTCAGCCTTTGTTAACCATCAATCTACTCCCTACTTTTATTAGATCACATTTTAAACTCCCACATATGGTAAGAACGTGACGTTTGTCCTTCTGTGTCTGGCTCATTTTATTTAACATAATGAATATTTATTTAACATAATGAATGTTAAATAAAATGAGCCAGACACAGAAGGCTAATTCCATCCATGTTACTGTAAATGACAGAATTTTATTATTTTTATGATTGAATAATATTCCATTATGCATATATATGACATTTTCTTTATCTTTTTATCTGTTGATAGGCACTTAGTTTCATTCCATATTTTGGCTATTGGGAATAGTACTGCAATAAAAACAAGAATGCAGATATCTCTTTAATATACCAATATATTTTCTTCAGATATGTACTCAGTAGTGGGATTTCTGAATGATATGGTAATTCTATTTATAGTTTTTAGGGGAACCTCCATATTGTTCTCCATAGTGGTTGTACTAATTTACATTCCCACCAAAAGTGTACAGGGATTCTTCTTTCTCCACATCCTTATTAGCTTTTGTTATTTTTTATCTTTGGGATGAAAGGTATTTGATTTACACTTCTCTGATGATTGGTTATGTTAAGAATTTTTTCATATACCTATTGGCCAACTCCTTGCCATTTCAATAGTTTACAAGTATTTCCTTCCATTCTGTAGGTTGTCCTTCATTTTATTAATCATTTCATGTGTTATGCAAAAGCTTGTAAGCTTGATGGGATCTCATTTGTCCATTTTTGCTTTGAGTGCCTGTGCTTTTGAGGTATTACTCAAGACTCTTTGCTCAGACAAATGACCTGAAGCATTTTCCTAATGTTTTCTTCTACTGGTTTTATAGTGGATTTTCCAGTCTTAGCTTTCTTCTAGTAGTTTTTCAAGTCTTAGATTTAAGTCTTTAATCTATTTGATCTAATTTTTAATATGGTAAGAAATGGGAGATTAGTTTTATTCTTCTGCATATAGATACCCTGTTTTCACAATACCACTTATTGAAGATATGTATGTTTCCACAATGTATCTTTTTGACAACTTTGTCTAAAACAGGTTGACTGTAAATGCATGCATTTATTTCTGGGTTCTCTATTCTTTCTTGACTTTACTTGTAATCAAGAATATTTTCATTATTCTCACCACATAAATGTTGTTGATTTTGACTTTTAACTATTCCCATACTTGAAAACTTATGTATAAGCTACTATTTTCAAATGTCTCCTACTTTCAAAGTCTTTTTTTTATTACTTCCATTGCTGCAATGATTTATGTGTGTATAGTCTTAATCCTAGGTTACTGCAATATTCTCTGCTGTGTTTTCCCAGTCTCCTGTCTGTCCACAATAATATTTTGACCCAATTGCCACTGAAATAGTTATTATAAATTAAGACTATAGACACACCCCTATTCAAAAATGTTTGATGGTCTCCTTAAATGGAAGAACATGGTTTGGGCATCTTTCCGAACCTGACAGAAAATAATTTCAGAACATGGCAACAGTAATAAGATTTGCTATAATGGGATTCATTGGATTTTTGGTGTAATTGGTTCATATTCCTATTAATAACATAATTGCTGGTAGTTGAATATGTGTTGGAAGAGTGTTTTCCATCTTAAGGATGAGTGAACAAGTGAGAGTTTGAGAAGCTCATGGAGTACAATTTGCTGAATATTTTGTGGTTTCTTCCTTATTTTTTCCAAGCAGCTTTCGATTTCTAAATTAAAATAATATGAAAGGAAAAGAAAAAACAAGAGAAAGAACATTGTTTAAACACTTAGAACAACATTTAAAGATTTCCACATCAGAATTTGTGGAGGCTGTACAATGCAAAATTGCAGTAATAAAAGCCATTGGGTAAGAGGAGAATCAGTAGATTCAGGCAAGGCTAAAATGAAGGAACCTTTTGAAGCATAAATTATTGAGCTGCTGAATTTGTTATTTACCCCATATTTGTTTTGTGTCATACTATTTTCACACTTTGACTTTATTTTAATTAAGAATTTTTTTTTTAGTAAGGAAGAAATCACCAACCACTTGAAGGCACTGGCTCTTGTTATCTTTTAAGGATTGTTTAAAATTATTGAAAAATTTTGGTTAGTTGCCCAGGATGATAGAGGAAGAGACATGCTATTAATTTAAGAACCAAAGTTTAAAAGAAGAGAGAGATTTCTTGGAGTTTAACATGCCAGGATTGGTGAATATATGAGGAAGCACACTGTATTGGTCTGGGTTCTCTAAGTAGACAGAACAAATAGGATATATGTATATATAAAGGGGAGCCTATAAGGATAATTGACCCAAAAGATCACAAGGTGAAGTCCCACAATAGGCCATCTTACAAGCTGAGGAGGAAGGAAGCCAGTCCAAGTCCCCAAATCTAAAAAGTAGGGAAGCCAGATGAAAGTGCAGCCTTAGTCTGTGGCCAAAGGCTCGAGAGGCCGTGACAAATCCTGGTATAAGTTCAAGAGTCCAAAAGCTGAAGAATTTGGAGTTTGATATTTGAGGGCAGGAAACATCCAGGATGGGAGAAAGAGGAAGGCTGGAGGTTTTAGCAAGTCAAATCCTTCCACATTCTTCTGCCTGCTTTATCCTAGCTGCTCTGGCAGCTGATTAGATGGTGCCCACTCAGATTGAGGGTGGGTCTGCCTCTCTCAGTCCACTAACTCAAATGTTAATTTCCTTTGGCAACACCCTCACGGGCACACCTAGGAACAATACTTTGCATCCTTGAATCGAATCAAGCTGACGGTATTAACCATCACAAACCTTATGGTGGTGTTGGGCAATAATGCTCCATGAATATTTGCATCTTTCTGCATGGTCAGGGCTTTCAGAGCAAAGAGTGCTGGTATCTATCTTAGTTGAAAGAAGATTGCATGGCAAGCATGACTTTGAAGTTAGAGATTAATTGATTAATTAATTAATTTACTTTGCCAGTGAAAAGTAAAATTGTTTCTTCCTAGAATCCTTTTGCTTACGTTCTAAGGATAATGAATCCCAAGTCATTTGTTTATATTTTAGGGTAGTAAAAGAGAGTTAAAGACCTTCTCCTCAGCCCCCTTCCTTCACTCCTTCCTAAATAGGATGTGTTTACATTCCAGAACAAAGGCCTCCCTCACTCTTCTTCAGAAGAATGGTGTAATGTACCAGCTTCCCTAAATATAAGCTCCAGGTTTTATAATTCCCAGGTGCATTTCCTCTGGTGCAAAAGCGCTGCATGTAGAGGGGACAGAGCAGCTACATTTCGCTTTCACTGTGTCACTGTGTGGAGAACTGGTGCATGGGCAACCACTGCTTCTAACATTGTGCTATGTATGAGTAAATAGAAGATCTGTTCTCTGATCCTGAAGTATGGCATTCCTATTAATAGGTATAGATTGATTAAAACAGAGATAGATATACACACACACATATATACACATATAGAGATTTATATATTTTAGCTATACTTCATATATACCATATATGTACACATATTTATATGCAGGAATCCACATATGTGTGTGTGTGTGTACATACATGTATTTATAAAATGGTGGCAGTTATCATATTAACAGGGTAATACCCCAAATCCTTCATTCTTTCTAATTTAACAGTTGGTAGCAAGAGCTGCCTGAGGAAAGAAAAATTCTAGTTCCTGAAATACAGGGCCTGCTCTATAGAAATAGAGCAGAGACTATTGAAAGAAGTCATTAAGGAAACAAATATGAGGTTTTAATCCGTAACAACAGAAAATCCTAATACTTGGCACTAATTCTACTTCAGTCTCTTGCAGTGATTAAAGTTTCTCAATTTTAAAAATTAAAATTTTTTAAATTTCTTTAAGATGGATTGGAGTTAAGGTTAGATATACTTTGAATTGACAAAATAAATCACTATTTATAGATAGAAAAGAAATACAAGTGGAAGACTTTAGTGTTCATGTGCAAATAAATCGAAACTGTGGTTCTTATGTCGATGTTAAAATAATAGTTCTATTTTAAGTAACCTTCCACTGCTGAGCTACACATCTATACTTTCTATTGTGATTCTGCCCTTGATGTTGGCAAAGGTAATATCAGGGACCTTATAAGAACCACAAAAAAGTAAGCACTCTAGGAACAAATGCAACAAAGGAACTAGTAGAGGTGAAGCCTTGATATTTGAAATATAATGACACGACCTAAAGGTCTAGTCTCCATTATGTTCTTATTTGGGGCAGAATTTTGCTACATCTCTTTAGCTAACCTTGAAGACAATAAAAGTATGGTGGATGTAGAGAAAATGGATAATACATTTCATAGATTGGCTGGGTAGCTCCACTGAGCCTGAGCTCATTTTGAGAAAATTATTTGATGCCATATATGACCTTCCTATACCTAACAAGGAAACAAATGAAATAATTTATAGCAAACAAAAAAATAACCTCTGCATGTCACTGTTAGCAACTATTTATTTGTCCACACTGTATGACTCTGGCTACATGTCTTGCTGTATATGATCTATTTCTTTTCTTTTCTTTTCTTTTTTTTTTTTTTTTTTTTTTTGATATATTTTAATTATTTTTACCCAGGCTGGCCTACAGTGGCATGATCTTGGCTCACAGCAAACTCCGCCTTCAGGTTTCAAATGATTCTCCTGTCTCAGCCTCCAGGCACCCGCCACCATGTCCAACTAATTTTGTATTTTTAGTAGAGACGGTGTTTCACCATGCTGGCCAAGCTGGTTTCGAACTCCTGACTTCCTGATTCACCCACCTCGGCCTCCCAAACTGCTGGGATTACAGGCGGGAGCCACCACACCTGGCCGGTGTATACTCTTTGATCTATGCTGCTTCAGACACCTTTTAAGAGAATTGCATGGTCTGTGATGACAAGATCCCTAAAAGCTTATAATTAACGTCAATTAACATCAATAGAGGTTAATTATAGCTACTCGTAAAGCTTGATTACAATCTAGCTAAGAATGAAACCTATTTAAACATTTTCATTATTGTATACATTACAATTATCTTTTTTTAAATTTATTTTATTTTTTTATTTTTGAAAGAAATAAAAAGAGAGGAAAGAAAGTGAGAGTGAAAGAAAGAAAAAAAAGAATGTATTATATTACAATTATCTAGTCAGGATATTAGTCACTATTCAATGGGATTGGACTAGTGTTCTGGATTTTTGAAACAGCAATCTATTTCACAAACATAACAGTGAAACTTAAAGATCATACTGCTTCAGTGTTCATGAATTTAGTTGAAACATCAGCAACTGAACATTACACAAAATAGGTGAAAAAGGAAAATGTACAGGTATTTTCTTTTTGGTCTTATGATATTATCTTGTTTTGTCTTGTCTTATCATTTTACAGATTAAATTGATCTTAATGTTTCTTTTTAACAGGCTAAAATCAGAAATCCGTACATGTCCTTTTCCATATTTATACATCTTAACACTAAAGAAGCTCCCGTAAACATCCAATAATTAGGATTTCACCTGTGAAATACATAAATTTATGCAGGATTTGTAAATATTTCAAATTTTTATTCAATGTTGGATTACAAAAGACTGACCTATAAAATTTAAATCAGCTATTGAGAAAGATAAAGAAAAAATATTGCATTTAAGAAATGCCTCAAAAAGTTTGTTTACAGAAAAACACAACTATTGGATTACTGATAATTATTGGTAAGTTGTAGGGCAGTTTAAAGATTATTAGGAAGGACTGGAATCAAGGTAATAGAAAATAATTAACAATATTTTTAGGACTACATCATAGGAATTTTCCACATGCAAATATAATGTTTGTTTCCTATGGTTAAGATTAAAAGTTCTTGGTAAGAGCTTCTAAATTATGTGTTAGATCAGATGCCTTTTGAATGTTTAGTGAAAGATGAATAGAATAGGCACTTTTGCTAGTCCAAGTCTTTTGCTAGTTCCTAGAACTTTTACCTTAAAAAAAATGCCAACTCTTTTCCAGTATTTGAATGATCCCTGTATCTGTCTGACATATAATGGTAATGTAATTACCTTTGACATAATTGGTTTAGGAATCAACATGCTAAGTGTCGTAGATTGCAAAAATGGCTACAATTCTAGTATACACATCTTTTTGTCATTTGACTTTGAAATCATGAAGAGCTGTCTTTCATCAATAACTTTCTATTTCTCAATTTATTGCTTTTAATCTGGATTTGGCCATATAATTCAATTTGGTAAATGGTAAAGTAGTATTCATGATGCAAGCAGAGACATGAAACATACCTGTGCACTACAGTGGGGCATGCCATCTTTTGCTACTCTGTTAAACTCAATGATTGCCTCCACGTGAAAACCCAAGAACATTTTCTAAAGATGAGTGGCTCAGTTACTTCCATCAACCTTTTCAAGAACCAAGTAGACCTCTATATATATGAATATGACCACAGACTACCAGTTGACCACAGATGCAAGCTCAACTGACAACCAAGTAGGTTAGAAACAAGTCATGCAAGCTTATCCCAGCCCAAGTTGCCATCACACGGATGTGCGGGCAATAAACACTTTTTTCTTCAACTTACATATTTTTAGAATATTTGTTAATGCAGCAAAGACTGATACATTATACAACCTGTATTTCAAAATAAAATAAGAAAAAGTCTCCTGCTAGTCTACAAACTTTTTCTTTCTTTCTTTTTCTTCCTTTCTTCTTTCTTTCTTTTTCTTTCTTTTTTTCTTTCTTTCTTCTTTCTTTTTTTATTTTTTAACAGAAGTTGCCTTGGGCACATATAAAAATATGAGATCTGAAGTTACTGAAATAATGTGAGAAATCAGTTGATAACACTGAACATGGAAGAGGAGAATATTGAAAGAAATGTAAGTCCTTAATGATGCCATAAGTTAATAGATTAACTGACTTTGAAACCACCTTACATCCAGATTTATTTTATTTAAAAATAAATTCATACTCGATTTTTGAGCTTATTGTTGTTTGGTTTTCTCCACTTGCAGCAAAAAGCATATTTACTGATGCAATAAAGTACTTAAAATAGTTTCTTTCTTTCTTTCTTTCTCTCTTTCTTTTTTCCTGAGGACAAATGTGACTGGGAGAACTACAGTTTGAGAATCTATGCTTGGTCTCTGGCAGAACACCTCTGCTTGGGGAAAATAAGCCAATCATCAAAACTTTTCATGGTTGCTTCAGCTTGATTAAAAATAATTGAAGACATGAGGGCTTCAGGCAATATTGCGAAGCAGGAGAATCACTTGAACCCAGGAGGTGGAGGTAATAGTGAGCCGAGATCATGCTACTGCACTCCAGCCTGCATTACAGAGCAAGACTCTGTCTCAAAACAACAACAACAAACATTTTTGCTTTGTCTTCTAAATATAAGTATTTTACATCTTACACATTTCTCAAAAGGCTGAACCTATGCAGTATGATGAAATATTATAGTATTATTTGCCATTTTATATCATTAAAATAAGTGCCTACTAAATAAACATCAAGATTTGAGTGAATGTCAAAAATTTGATTAGAGTTTCAATTATATTTTCATACATAATCCAAAATATGTATAAATTATGTATCAAATATGTATAATTATTTCTAATATTAAGAATTTATGGCAGAGCATAAATGTGCCACCTCCTTGTCCTAATCCACAGAAACTAGTCTTAACTTATGTGGGAAAAGAGACTGCAAATGTGATTAAGGATCTTGAGACAGAAAAGTTATCCTGGATTATGTAGGTGGTTCTGATGTAATCAAAGGAGTCTTTATAAGAAGGAAGGAATTAGAAAGACAGAAAAGATGTTAAGAGGGAGAGTGCGATTTAAGATGTTATACTACTGGCTTAAAAGGTGGAAGAAGGGGTAAGCCCAGAAATGTAAGAAATGCAACTTTAGAAACTAGGAAAGGCCAATAAAAGGATTATTACCTGGGAGCCTCTATAAAGAATCAGCTTTGCTGATTAACTCAGTGAAACTGATTTAGAACTTCTGATTTCCAGAACTGTGAGAGAATTCATTCATTTGAGTGACTAAATTTTGTAATTTCTTACACGAGCAGTAGAGAATTTTTAAACTCTCTCATGTGTATGAGCTTCAAAGTTTCACTAAAATAGCTATGTGTTTTATTGCTGTTTGATTTTAAATTCATATGCAACTCAATTTAAATTTGTAATATTGATTTTTTGTTTAATATTACCTGATACACTTAACATCTCAATATGCTTCAATTTCGGCATGTCCAGCTTTTTCTCAACAGGAGGGCATTATAGAAGAATGTCAGATACCAGTCAGTAATATCTACCAAAGGGCAGAATAATCAATAATTTCCTGTGTATAAAACTTTCCAGATGCTTGGATGAGAGAAACTGTGTTTAGAGTCTTGCCTGCATGCAGGAAACATCATTGAAAGTCAATTCAAATACAGAGAGTTGCTCTTCCAGTAACAATTACCTGCAGGGACCTTTTAGACTGTGGAAAACATATTTTTGCACAATAGAGTTTCTATTAGACCATATGCCTGATTCTGGGTATTTGCCACTGCCTGAGAAAATAATTAGAATAAATAATTCAATGTGCAGATCATAAATTTCTTAAGGCAAGTAATTTTTTTATTTACTCAAATTTTCAATGGAATGTGCCACTTAGCTAGAGGACAGTGAAGTAGTAAATCAAATGTCTCAAAATATTGCATTAAATATTGGGAATTTATCTTTCTCTTAATCACTGCAAGTCTTTTTTAAGGAAAAAAATTTACCATAATGAAGGTTGTATTTTGTACATATAAGTGTATATGTATCTCATTTATATCATATAACATATGTATATAAAAGTATGTATATAGCTATATCTATACATGTATATATGTCTACATATGGATTAATATATACGTATACACATATGTGTGTATATATATCTATATCTATCTATGTATAGGTATGCATATATACCTACATATATTATAATTTATTTTACCAAAACTTCACTGACAAAATTTCGGTTTCCAATTGTTTTGCAATAACAATGTTGTGATTAATATCCTTACAAAACTGTCTTTCCAAATTTCTGTAATCATTTCCCGAGGATCAACTTTTATTATAGGTATGGAGATACATTTGTAGGTTTGTTATATGGATATTTTGCACCCACATAATGAGCGTAGTACCCAACACACATTTTTTTCAACCCACAACCTCCTCCTTTTCCTGCCCCATCTAGTAGCCTGCAATGTCTGTTGTTTCCATGTTTATGCCCATGTGTGCTCAGTGTTTAGCTCCCACTTACATTTTTTTTGAGTAGACTCATTATTTTGGAGAGCTGGTACTGAAATGAGTGCTCAATAAAGTACTCAGATCTTTAATATCCTAACTGATTGGAAAAAGCCTTCATTCACTGTTGTAGCACTTTACATTCCTGATTTTTTTTTTCAAAACCAAATAAAATACTTCATTTGGTGGCAGGAGTTAATTTCTGACCCACTTTAACTAAATCAATATAACAGTCTCCAGTGTTTAGGTCTACTGGTTAGAATATTTTTCAATTCTTTCTAAAGCATCACATTTAAGTACAAAGGCCATTGAACTTGCAGGCATTCTGTAAAGAAGAACATGAATTTAATGGACTATAAAGTTTGGTTTCAGAGAATTTTAATTTCACAAGTATGGCAATAAAGGTCATATTATTATTTTTCCTACATTCACCTTTTATTTATATCTGTATAGCTAAAATGTAAAGGTTATCTATCAGTAAACACAGCTTTTATTCATAACTGTATGGCTAAAATATAAAGGTTATCTATCAGTAGACACAGGTTTACATATTGAAGCGTAGTTCCCTACAAAAACAAAGTAATTATCCTATTATTTAAATATAAATAAGTGCAATAGCAATAAGCAGTACTTTCTATAGTCCAGTTTATTTACTTGAACTTTACATTTTACCTTATTTAATTCTTAGAACACTTCAAAAGATAATTTACTAGTTACATTTTATATGTGAAATGAGATTACAGGTTATTTACATACTTCTAGTAAATTCAATAATCTCTCAAGAGGCAAAATCAGGATTCACATCCCGTTAGATCTAACATCTGAGTCTTTTATTTTCTTCACTATGCCACACTGATTCTCAACATGTTTATTCAACACAGTATTTATAGAAAAGATTTTATCCTTGACAATCCAGCTTTATTCTAACATTAGCTTTGAATTTTTGTTAAAAGATTGATTTCTATCTGCCACTAAATCAAGTTTAAATTACTTCCATGTTTTGTTTTGACTTGTTTTGTTTTTCCACATGAGCTAGCCCTGCATGCTGGTTTGATATCAATGACTCCCCTAAACTCATTCTTTTCTACTTTATCCCATCACTCACCACCATTCACCCACCTTTTGATATCTATAAATGTTTTAATCAGTGGAGAATAAAACTTTTACAAAAGCACTCTTTCCCAAGTCATGAAAGACATTTCTCCACTTCAGTCAAAAAACAAAACAACAATTTAAAAAAAGAAAAATAATGTCACCCGCCTTGTGCCATCATATGAAAATAAAGATAATAAACTTATGCTCAGTGCTTGAGTTTACTCAGTATACACTTAGCATTGTTTTGTTCCCCTCCTTTCAAAACATTAGTGTTTTGAACAAAGGTCAAAAGTATTTCATTCTGATAATAGTCACTCTATACGTATTTTGGAAATGTAGATGTGAGAGAAAGAGCTTATAAAGTGAAATCGTTGTATCAGTAAGGATTTTGATACACTTCAGAGAAACAAATTAGAAACTGGTTAAGCTGATGGAAGCAAAACATTTTATTTATTTTTGATATTAATAAGCTATTATCTCAGGGGCTGACTTTGCAAAAGCAATGTGTATCTTTTATGTTCAATTTTGGATATGAATGCAGCCACATTCCAAGTAGTTACATAGAGCATATCATAGTTAGAAAATTACAATGGATGTTTTCCTAAGACATTGCATTTTATATTCTCTTGCAGGCAAATGAACATTGAAAACATATTTTTAAATTATTAATTATCTTGACAGAAAAAATGTTGTCCCTAAAGGGTATTCAGTAATCAAATTAAAATAAAATTAAAATTATTTTTTCTCACTGCATTTAGCAGAAATATTATAGTCAGAAGACTAACTTAAATAAAATATTTATTGCCAGGAGGAAAAAACATTGATACAAAATGAAACTATAATCAAAAATTTTATAACTGTAAGGACTTCACAGGAATATTTTATTAAATTCAGTAAGAAAGCTAAAAATGAATGGTTGCAGTGCAGTTTAAGGCAATACATCAGTTTAAAATTGTTATAAGCAACATATATTGGAGTTAATTTGTTGAAGTCTTTCTTTAGCTTAATCTCAAAGATTTTCATAATTATACATTTAAAAGCATTAAGTACTCCTAACCAATAAATATTTAGATAAAAATATACTGGATTTTAATTTCTTGAACAAATGTAAATGTGATAGCCTAACAGACACCATCTTAGATGTAAGCCTGACAAACTCCATCTTAGCCTCTCCCTTCCCCGCCACCATTTCTCCTTCAGGTGCACAGCTGGGTCATCTTGTACCCAGTACCTTGTAACCATTGTAACTACATCCTGCTTGGCAAGTCTATCAGCTATTGTGAATAACCTACCTTCCTTGGTGATTGATTGTATGGAAAGTCCCCCCTGCTACACCCGCTTAGTAACCAACAGTCCTGGGAACCTCCTGCCCCCTGGTTACCAGCTTCCTTATCTAACTTTCTTGTTCTGCTTCTGTAAAATTCCACTTTGCCACCCTCTTTTCTAAGCAAGGTATAAAAAGGAAGCAAGCCCTTTCTTCGGGGCCAAGAGATTTTGAGCGCGGGATGACTCTCAGTCGCTGGCAATAAAGGACTCTCAATTGGAACTCAGAGTGTGGCACTTTCCTTCTAAGTCTCTCGGGTATAACAGTAAATATCTGTTGAAAGCTTAAAATCAGCCTGAAACGAAGTTTCAACTGAAACTCACTTATTCAGTTCAAAGAAATATTTCTCAGTGTCCAATAACTATTATGAGACAAATATTTGGTAAATAATATGTAAAATATATATTTGCCTTTTATTTCCTCCTTTCAGCAATTAAATAATTTATTTTGGAAGAAGAGAATCAAATCTGTTACCACTTCAAAATTACAATGAAAGGACAGTAATGGAGGTCAGGAATTGGCTACCAAAGCCCCGGAGAGACACACTGTCCTTGCTAGATAACGTCTCCGAAGCAACACATGAGAAAAGTTTTTCTTATAACTAAATTTGCCTATTCATGCAAAAATCATAAGTATAAAAATTACCAGAAAATTTGTGTTTTAAACTTTATAGCACACATTTTCTTACAAAGGATACACACATAAAGACAGGTCATTTTAACTAGCTAGATAACTGACTAGCTGATTCACAGTGAGTTAGGTTATACCAACTTGAGTAGCCAAATTTTCATGTCAATTTTTTTACTTTCTGAAGAGATTGTAACATAACTTATAAAATACAGTTACGTTAAATCTTTCTCAAACAAACAAAGCCATCAGCTGAGTTTTGTTTCTTTTAATTATGGTATAGAATATATAACATAAAGTTTACCATCCATTTTTGCCATTTTTAAGTGTACAGTTTAGTGGCATGAAGTACAATCATAGTGTTGTGCAATCATCACCACCATCTTTCTCCAAAACTCTTCATCTTCCCAATCTGAAATTCAGTACCCATTAAACAATGATACTTTTTTATTCTCCCCTCAGTCTCAGGAAACTACCATTTTATTCTCTGTCTCTATGAATTTGACAAATCTAAGCATCTCACATAAGTAAATTTATATAGTATTTTTCCTTCTGTGACCAGTTTATTTCATTTATTGTGCCTTTAGAGTTCATCTATGCCACATGCAGTGCCAGAATGTTCTTCTTTGTAAGGATAAAAAAATATTCTATGTATCTATGTCATTTTATTTATCAGCACATCTATCAATGGACACTTAGATTGCTTTCCTTTGACTATTGTGTATATATGAACACGGGTGCACAAATATCTGTTCAAATCTCTGTTATCTATCTTTTTGTGTATATAGTCAGAAAAGGAATTGCTGGACCATATGGTAATTCTATTTTTAATTTTTTGAAGTACTGCCATATTGTTTACTATGTTCCATAGCAGTTTCACCATTTTATATTCATACCAGCAATGCACAAGATTTCCAACTTCCCCAAATCTTTGCCACCACATTATTTTCTTGGTGGTTCTTGTTGTTACTGTTTTTAGTAATAGCCATCCTAACAGGTATGAAGTTGTATCTCTTTGGTTTTGGTTTGCATTTACCTGATGATTGCAAATATTGAGATTTTTTTCATGTGCTTATTGGCTATTTGTTTCTCTGCTTTGGGGAGAAATGTCTATTCAAGTATTTTGCTTATTTTTAAATCAACTGTTTTTTTTTTTTCAGTTGAGTCTTAGGAATTCTTTATATAATCTGAATATTAATTTCATATTAGATATATTATGTGCAAATATTTTCTTTATTTCCTAGGTTAAATTTTTAATCTGTTGGGAATATTCTTTGATGAACAGAAGTTTTTAATTTTCACCAGGTGCAATTTACCCATTTTCTTTTGTTAGTTTTCGGTGTTATATTCAACAAATAATTGCCAAGTCAAGTGTCATGAATCTTTTCTGCTGTGTTTTCTTCTAAGAGTTGCAGACATTTAGCTCTTCTGTTTAAGTCTTTAATACATGTTGAGTTGGTTTTTGTCTAAGTTATAAGGCAAGGGTCTAACTTCATTCATTTGCATCTAGTCATCCAGTTTTTCCAACATAATTCATTTAAAAGAGTGGTCTTCCCCTATTGCATGGCCTTGGCATTTGTGTGGAAAATACTTTGAACTTATACAGGAGGTTAACTATCTGAGATGCATAGACTGGCACCTTCAAAACAAGCATTATTGTACTTCTACAGTTGAAGAATATGGATATTTTTATTTCATTTTTTCCAATTCAGTTGTTCTGTACATGGTATTTTCTCAAATATTTGAGAGCATTGGGAGTACATTTACATCAACTTAGTTCACCATGTTGCTGGAAAATGCCAGTGAATACCCATTATCTGAAGAGGTAAAACAAGCAAAACTAAACAAGAAAAAATTAGTAAGAGTTATTTGGCAGTGTAGAATATCTGGAAACAAGTTTTAAGCACTTTTTTTTGCTGTTTAAGCATTTCTCAAGCAGGTTGAACTCTGCTGTAAAATTTTAATGAAATAAATGGACTATGCTTTTTAATTTGTACCCCAGTTACTCCAAAAGTTTATATATACATATAAACTTATATATATATATATATATATATATATATATATATATATATATAAATGCACTTTAGGTTCTGGGGTACATGTGCAAAACATGCAGGACCGTTGCATAGGTACATACATGGCAACGTGGTTTGCTGCCTCCTTCCCCTGTCACCTATATCTGGCATTTCTCCCCCTGTTCTCCCTTCCCAACCTCCCCACTCTGTCCCTCCCCTAGTCCGCCCAACAGATCCCAGTGTGTGATGCTCCCCTCCCTGTGTCCACGAGTTCTAATTGTTCAACACACGCCTACGAGTGAGAATATGAGGTGTTTTTCTGTTCTTGTGTCAGTTTACTGAGAATGATGGTTTCCAGATTCATCCATGTCCCTACAAAGGACACGAACTCATTGTTTTTTATGGTTGCAGATATTCCATGGTGTATATGTGCCACATTTTCCTTGACTTACAAAAATAAAAACTTATTTCAGGGAATAATAATAATACCAGTGATATTTAATTTTTTTTTCTTTTTTTTTTTTTTTTTTTTTTGAGTCAGAGTCTTTCTCTGTCACACAGGCTGGAGTGCAGTGGCATGATCTCAGCTCACTTTAACCTCTGCCTCCCAAGTTCAAGTGATTCTTCTGCCTTAGCCTCCCAAGTAGCTGGGACTACAGGCACGCACCACCATGTCCAGCTAATTTTTGTATTTTTTAGTAGAGACATAGAGACGGGGTTTCATCATATTGGCCAGGCTGTTCTCAAACTCCTGACCTCGTGATTCACCCACCTATGTCTCCCAAAGTGCTGGGATTACAGGCATGAGTCACTACGCCTGGCCTTAAACTTTTTAATATTAAATTTTAATTCTCATATACATTTAGTAAGTGGAAATAGCAGTAGAATATTTAATCTGACAAAAAACATCTTTGGAGCTCAATAAATTTCAAAGTTCATATTTATGGTATCCAAATTTAGAAAGTCAAATACGAAAATAAAATGAGATATTTCATTTTCAGTTTTCCCAGGTAAGGTAAGTGATATCTAAGATTATACAAAATTTTCCTGACATTTATAAACAAAATGTCTATTTTGTCTATTTTGGCAAGTTATATATATCATTAGTGCTGTCTGTATCAACCAAGAAAATATTTTAAATTCATATATTAATAAAGACTAGATTAAAAGGTATAGATATAGTCTTCAATAAAGTTATCAGTATTTCTAGGGGTAGTGAAATTTCTAACTGAAGAGAAAATGCAGTGGTCTGTCATTCCAATGGCTGTTACTCAAGGGTATATTCACACATTCTTTTCACTAACAGACTGCATAATGCCTACCTCCAATCTTTTCTTTCATAGAGGCAGATTTATAAAAAAAAAATTGGATTCCAGTGTCTAAAACTAAATTAATATCTCAGTAATATGAACAAAAATAAAAAATATCCAGGGAGTGAGTAAATATGAGTGAATGTCTCTTTATCGGCTTTTTCAGGAGAAAGTGATATTTTTCCCCCCAAGTAATTGAAACTTCTTAACAATCTTCACTTAAGTGCAGGAAAATTGATTTTCTCAATAAAATATTTGTCATGGTGAATATATCCATATTCTATATCCATATTTTTGGCAAAAACTTTTTTTTAAATGTGTTACAAGACACTGGCTTCATTAAAGTCAAAACTTTCTTGGGTAGGTATAGATCTTTAAAAAATAAAAATAAAAATTATGGTAGTTTCTGGTATCAGTGCATGTCCTATATTAATCAATGAATTATAATAGTAAGGTAAAAGTATTTTTAACAAAGCAATGAAATTAGATATGTTGACAGGAACTTCTAGTGATCTCTGTTTAGCTAAATATAATGGCTGTTTGTTTTTAAAGTTAAAAATTTTTAAAGGTATTTCACCATCTTAAAGACTAGAAACATTTTTCATTTTAAAAGTATGTTCACAATTTTGAAAATCCCCTGTGATTTTGGCAATCTGTAAAAATAAAATGTCCTATGTGCGGATTAATCTCTGAGAAACTTTACAATGTTAAGTATTAGACACGTCAAGATCTCATCATTTAACCAACCAACAACATCAATCGTTTATCTTCTCTTTCAAATTTTTAACCAACTAGACCATTCTGAAGTATATGTCACATGGTCTCACTTATTTATCTTCAATTATGTGTAGTTTCGTTTTCTTGGAATATAAGAATAATAGCAGCAACAACTTTTGTTGTGTACATCAAGTAAAGACTTTTTGTGTTGAGGCAAAACCATATAGTGTCAGGTTGCAGCTAATGGCCAGCTCTGTCATCTTCAAATATACATTGGCAAGAAACTTCACTAAATAAGATACATTATAACTATTACATTCTGTTATGATACAGGATGATAAAAGACAAAAACTGTTAATAACTTCAGCTTTTTGTTTTTCTTTCATTTTACTATAGGCCACAATGGTAGAAAAATACTGGTCTACAATTACAATGATGCAGTAAATTTTATTTTATGGGATTTCCTCTATATCAATGAGAAACTATCTTACCAGAGTACAGCTTAATAGCTATGGTGATTCTTCATTATATTGTCATAACAAAAGTGGTATACAACCATAAAATAATTCAAACACAGGAGGAAGTAAAATTAAAAGTGATTACTTCTTTCCAACCATATTTTAAAATTCTACATTCTTGTAACATATGGTATAGTGTGTTAATGTAAAATTGTTATGGGAATACAAATATATGTATATATATATATATATATATATACAATTTTCTGGACAATAGACATCTAAAGTGGTTTCCAATACTTTGCTTTTTCCATCTTAATATATTTTAAATATATTTTACATCAACAAATAAAGATGCATCCTATGCTTCTTCAAGATTACTGCAGCAAAATTTAAATATTCTGTACTAAGCAAAATACCCTCCTAATTTGAGTCCATTTGTTTAATTTGTCTTAGTACAATTCTTGACTGTACATACAAACATTTCATCTACACTCAGCTTTAATATCAACTTTTTTTTAAAAAATATATTTAAAAATATTTTTCAAAAAATCAAAACTATATGGTAACATTTTATATATTTATTTGTTTGTTTACTTTTATTATTATTTTGACTTTAAATCTATTTTACTTACGCTCTGGAGTCCTTCCTGCTGTCACTATCTTATGTTCAAGGAATACTGGTAAGATATTTTGAAATTAAGTTCAGAGACTCAGTTTTATTGACAATAGGTTGATATTCCAATTGACAGTCATTTTTTTTCTGGTTGTAAGAAAATGAAATTATAATAGTTTTCATCTATGATATTTCTTGGGGAACCATTTGGAATGTAAAACTGTTCTTTATCCCTTCTTTTTAGATTCCAGGTAACAGCATACCTATGATATTTAGAATGTGTAAACATTTCAGAATGTTATCTTTCAAAAATGATTCTATCCCTTATATTCCTGCTAGATAAATTCTACAGTTTACTCCCATGGGCCTGCAGTGTGATGATTTTACTTTTGCCTTTGGGGATAAATATAAAACCTGAAAGGAAACACTGAGCCTTAATTTTAACACATAAAACTTATTTAAGAGGAAAGAGTAATTCCTACAGTTCTCACAAAATTCCATCTTAAAATATGTGTCATTTAATTGCAAATGGTAAGCAGTAAAATAAATGCTCATGAATAAAAAGCAGGACCTTCATTTCATGATTTGTTTAAACCTCAATTATATATGACTTCATTAATTTCTTGCTAACACTTTAACCTTGTTATTTCTGAGGACCACAGATCTCAGATATACACAATGATTTATCTAAATAAAGAAGGTTTTTATATTAGATATATAGTAAGTGACGATATATTCAAACACAATGATTTTTTAAAACATGATTATTATCTTGATATGGTTTGGTTATGTCCCCCACCCAAAAAAATCCCATCTTAAATAGTAATCCCCATGTGTTAGGGGAGGGACCTTGTGAGAGGTGATTAGATCATGGAGGTTGTTCCCCCATGCAGTGCTCATGATAGTGAGTACTCACAGTATCTGATGGTTTTACAAGGGTTTTTCCCCTTTGTTCTGTACCTTATCCTGCCATCATGTGAAGAAAGACGTGTATGCTTCCCCTTCCACCATGACTGTAAGTTTCCTGAGCACCACCACCTGCCCAGCAATATGGAACTTTAAGTCAATTAAACCTCTTTCCTTTATAAATTACCCAGTCTCAGGCGGTTCTTTATAGCAGCATGGGTCACATATTCCTGATGAGAGTTGTAAAGGCAAAACCCATGAATGGACTATTTGGTTTGCTGGAAGATAAAGCATCTAACTTGATGAAATAGAGAAAAGACAGCTTTAATTTTTTTTTCTTTATCACTGGAAAGAAAGGCCATGGTTTATATTTTCAATGGCCACTCTCACTAAACTTGTTTATATTTTACAGAGGCAAAAATCTGCAGCCATAACACATTATTTCCAGGGATTTGCCTTTAGGGTGTCAGCAACATTTAAGACAAATAAATAAATCTTATCATACAAATTTGTTCAGCATAAAAGGTTATGTAGCTCTTTCCATGTGTCTTTTAAAGCCTGACAGAAGGTAATTTAGATTATATCCAGCTACTTAAGAATCATTTCTGTTCATTTACATTTTATCTCATTTCTACCATTCTGCCTGAGAACTGATCACCATAAGTACCTGGTAATGCATTTTGACACCTATAGGGAAAAAAAGGATAGAAAATGTCGGGGTACTAATACAGATATAAATTCTACTAAAGGTGCCATTTTAAGCTGACATGACAAAGGTACTGAGATTTTTTTTTATGAAAAATGTAATACTGTCTAAAGTTATTATTTTCTATGACTATAAGCCTAAGAAAAAAATACTACCTTTTTAGGAAAGATTATACATTAAGTGCTTAAATGCTTTGATGCTTCCAATGTTGGTAGGTCTTCTTTGTGAATCTCCAATTCTTGGAACAATATGTTTATCTTTTGCTTGAACGAAAAATTTATCTCTGCAACTTTTACCCGTTGTTTCTGCTGAAATACACAATACCAAAATGGAGTCATTTTCATGAAACAGCCTTTCAAATATTTGAAGAGAATTATCAAAGCCTCTGGTTTAATCTCTCACTAAGCTGAACATCCTGTTTTTCCTCAGCAATTTGTTTAACATAAACTCAAGGCACTCATCACTTTGGTCTTTATCCTCTCAACAAAACCATAAACTATCTTCATATCCTTCCAACTTCTAAACTGGAACACAATATGATGTTTTATTGTAGCCTTCTTTACCTAAATTACTCTGTGTGTAATACTAGTTTCTTGATAAGTTTTTGGTCATGTTCAGTACAGCATTATGTAATCTCGCCTATGAAATACACAGTCCACAGAATAAATCCTATCATTAGGATTATTTAACTTTCAATACAGCAATTCTATTTTTCTGATATTATCATTTCTGAAAGAAACTAAAATGAATATTTTGAAATGTACCATAAAAAATGGAGCCTGGCTCTTTAAGGCAAAATATATAAGGGGCATAGAAAAAAAAAAGTCATAGGAGTTAGTTTCCCAGAGGCAGAGGGTGGGAGGAGAAGAGCCAAAATCATTTTAAAGAGGTAAGGTTACATTCCTTTGCAATAGTCTATTGGATTACAGAACCAAGGACCACTTACTCAACTAGAGCAGATGTTTCTCAAAAGTACTTCTTTGATTTTAATTTAATGAAAAAGAAAAGAAGCAGAGGAAGCAGAAGAAGTGGAAGCAGAAGAAGCAGAAGAAGCAGAAGCAGAAGCAGGAGCAGGAGAAGGAGAAGAAGAAACAAGAAGGAGAAGGAGGAGGAGAAGGAAGAAGAGGAGGAAGAATAAAACGAAGAAGGAGGAGGAGGAGGAGGAGGAGGAGAAGAAAAAGAAGAGCTACCAGACATAGTTAAAACATGAAAAAGGCACATTAGACTTATGGCATGAAGTTCTAGATTCATATCCTGATATTATAATTAATTTTCTCAGAAAACACCAATAAATAAAGGAAATCCCATGCACCCCACTTTCCTCAAATTCAAAGCCTCAGAGCATTTTGTTAAACCCTTTTCTTGACATGATTTTGAAATGCTTGTCCCGAACAGATGTCATGCCCAAAGAGCCATATGGTAAATAGTAGTAATGAAATAATACAGCTGTTGTAATACTTTAAAATACTTAATTCTCATAACATTTTGATAATCACAAAGTAAAATGGTTTTTAAATTCAAATGCACCACACATGATTAATAATTTGCAGCACCTTTCTATATTGAAGGACAACTTTCTAAAAGCAGTGAAGAAAAATGTTACTGTGCCCAGGGAGAGGATTTCATTAAACTGGAATATGGTACTGAAAGTCTGGAAGTCATCATTTATTCTTATAAATTTAAATTGTATGCTTGCATGCTAAATGGTGAAAAAATGAGGACTGATTGTCAAACATGTTTGTTTGTGGGCATAAAAGACCACTTGGGTTATGCTAATTTAATTAGTCATCACCTAAAGGAGACACAGTGCCCTGGTACTTAACGTACTGGAAAAATATACATAACATTTTGACACTATTTTGTACTACTGATCAGTAATATTGTGCTCTGACACTGTATTAATAAGTCACTAAGACAGCTTCCAACAGAGATACAAGATCATACTTTCTAGCTTTGATTTTAAAATGAGTATTAATTCCCAAGATAGACTAAGTCTTTATGATCTGAATTTTCTATCACTTTTTCTAATTTATTAGTCTTTGATACAACTCATGGATGAAATTTTGTATTTTAAGAAACCAGTACAATAGTGAAGAGAATATAAATAAAATATTAATTTTATTGCTATCAATTTCACTTATGTGATGTAATTATATAATTTATTCACTTATATTTTTATGAACTTAACAGATTTCTGATGACTTCTCTCAGCTAAGAAAAAAAAAAAAAAAAACGAATTTCTTTGCTTCACTGTCTTGGCTGAAGGGTGAAAAAGCCAAAGCCAATTTATGTGATAATTGCTACATTTGTGAAAAACGGCATCAAAACCTTGATGTGTTTTACTGTAGTCTCTTGGGAAGCATCTCACATCTAAGTTTTATGCTGATATGGCACATAATATAGTCCTCTGACTCTTGTATTTTCTCTTGCAATTACAAGGTTTCTTATTCCATAGTGAATATTCCTCTGAACTAAGATTAGCTTAACTGAACTCCCTTTGAAAACCTGCCTACCCATCAAAAGTGTCAGACCTAATGCATTCAGTAGCCACAGAAAATCAATGAACAGCACACTTTTCTGCTTCCTGCAATGATCAATAGGATTCATATAATGGGTGGAAAATTTTTAATCGTGACAACCCAGAATCTTCTTAGCATAAATCTCCCTGACATTATACCTTCTCCATTTCCCACTTCTTGAATTTGCAGGCGTTGGGTAATATCTACATAGAAGATGGATTACATAAAATAATACAATTAGGACTTCACACTTCAATTATAACGAGTTTAGATACCAAACGACTATTTTCTAAGGAATGTGAAGTCTATATTTTGCATTTGAAATCTACAAGTTGAAGATACTCTGTTAGAATGTGAGAACTTATTTAAATGCAACTTTATTTAAATATATATACTGAGGAAACATAGATTCTTAAAGTTATCAAGTGTAATTTAAGGCTTTCCAAATGGAAATTATTATTATTTATTTTTAAAGAACGTATGTCTCAGAGATGAAGAATCAAAAGATTCTTAAAATTGTAATTGCAACCGTGAGGCTTGAGGAAATAAGGAGAAAATAAGCCCCACAAACAATCAGAGGTAAACAAAATTGCTTAGAATTTAGATTTTCTGTCATGAATTTATTATTCATAAATCTATCTGTTAATTGGTAATTAATTCATCCCCGAAACAGCAATCAATTTCCTATGGCTTGATATGTGCTCTGATAGCTGTGTTAGGTGCTAGGCATGCAGAAATGAAGACAGTTGCTGCCTTTGAAAAGCTCATAGTACTCTTACAGGTAACTGGAGAATTCCAATTTAGTGAAGCCAGAAAAAGTGTGTGTATGTGAACCACATATTAAACAAGCTAAATAAAAACGTGGTTTTAAACTGTATTTAAAATTATTTTTCAAGAATAATGTGAAATTATAATACTTTTTGATGTATTTACAGATAAAAGTTGTTAAATGAGTAAAACTACGGAACAATATTTTACTCATCTTTGTAGCCAACTCTTGCACTGCATACAGTACATTGTGTGTTTTCATGTGTGTGTACCTATGTGTTTGTCTGTCTGTGTGCTGGCTTCATACTTTCTTCTCTTTTATGCTTAATCAATTTTCTTAATTAATTTTGCTAGATCATAACATAATCATTAAATTGTAATATATTTTATTTTTCATAATTGTCTATTCTACTTTCCTAATTATAAAAACCGTTACTCCCAAATAGCTAAACTACTGCTTCTCTTCTGAAAGTTGAATTTATAAAAGCATCCTATGCTATTGTCTTAGATTTTAGATATAACTGTTCATATTATTCTTGTAGTTCATAATATGTCTTAAATTATAAAGTTTTTCTTGACTAACATTTATTATATCAGTATCTAATGCAATCATAAACATAGGAATGACCAATAGATAGCACATATAATTCATCGTATAAGATCTTTTAAATTTGACATTTAATTTTAATATCCCCAGGATAATCAGCACAACATCCTTTAGCATATATTTAATAGCAATGATTATCTTTAGTGCAATAAGTGTACTATATTTGTGGTTTCACTTCTATATACGTATAGATTACATATAGATTTTTATAATCATGAATTAGTTTATTATATTTGTTAAAATATAAAAGTTTTCAATACCTTCCCATTGATATTAAAATATTACTGCAATTTTTTTTCTTTTTTCTTTTTTTTTGAGATGGAGTCTTGCTCTGTCCCCCAGGTTGGAGTGCAGTGGTGCAATCTTGGCTCACTGCAACCTCCGCCTCCTGGGTTCAAGAAATTCTCCTGCCTCAGTCTCCTAAGTAGCTGGGATTACAGGCATGTGCCACCACGTCCGGCTAATTTTTGCATTTTTAGTAGAGACACGGTTATCTAGAACTCCTGACCTCTTAATCCGGCTGCCACGGTCTCCCAAAGTGCTGGGATTACAGGTGTGAGTAACTGCACCTGGCCTACCCTGATTTTTTAAATAGCAAACATTCAAAAGTAGACTGTTAGGATAGGGATTCTATTGCATGACTATTGTACAAATTCACATTTCATACTCTGCCCTCATGACCAATTATTATTTTCCTTTACATAATATTTTATAAATACATTTATTTATCTAGCTGTAAAATTACTGTGTAATTATACTGTCTCCTACTAAAATATATGATCTAAGAGAGAATGTCTATTTTAAAATAGTAATTATATATTTGGTTAGTGATTTATTAATGTTCTCAATATAATGTCCTAATTTTCTTACATATAAAGCTCTATCAATTGTATCAGCTGGATACTATATTGATATTTCTTAGATTTGTTTTGTACTATTATGTAAACTTTTGTCTAACATAAATGACTCAAATACCTATGTCACATGAATATCTTATAATAAAGTAATCTACCAAGAATTTAGCAAAATATTCTGTAAGTATTTTGTTTTTTAATACTCATGCTGCCTTTTCATCATAAAGTGAGTCAGGGGTTTTGATGAGATGGCAGATGATTAATGTAACAGGGTTTTTTTTTTTTTTTGGTTTTATATGTGAGAAAGTTGGAACAAAAATTACTGCCTCTAATCAGAATAAATCACATTTAAAATATGGCCAAATACATTCCCTCTTTCCTTACATCACCTCAAGTTATCTTCTGTCACTGGTACTGAGCAATCTTGATAGGGCAATATTTATCAGCACTGTCTACTCAGCATCCAAAGGGGTAGGAACAGCATCGGCAATCTCTGAGCAACGTGCACACCTTGGTTTCTAATCCTAGATTATCATGTCAAACACTATTTTGAAGTTGAATTCCAGAGCAACTCCAAGAGTTTTACAAATCTATTGGTAATAGTAAAGATGAAAAATATTCCTTTTACTACTCCTCATAGTACATATCTTGTCATCCAGACATTTGGATATCTTATGCTTTCCATGAATTATGGTGCCATAGACTTCTCTTTGGCCTTTTCCTATAATGCATCTAATTCACTAGTTATTCAATTCCCTTTTCTTTTTATGGCCTCAGTAACCTGTGGGGATAGAAAAAATTGCCCACAAATTTGAATGTGAAATATTGAAAGGTCAAAGCTGTAAAAAACTCTACTTAATGTTTAAGAATATTTTAGGTACTAAATTCTGTTACTATTGAATATTAAAATGCTAAAAATAATAAAAGTAGTTAATTCTTGTCCTAACAATTTAAATGACAAGTAATCAATGAGTTCCTTATTCTTTTAAATCTGCACATTTTCATTCAGCTATAAAAATCCTTTAGCGACATTCTTTCCTGTTAATATCTGTTCCCATTTCTAATCTACTCCTATTATTTCATAATTGAATGAGGAATAATTCTGTAAATTCCTTTCTATCTGCACTTTTTATTTGAGAAGATAATAATAAGAAAATTTTTAAAAACTGTTTAACCTTGGATTTTTTTTCTTTTACTTTCAATGCCTTTATCTGCAAAATTAGCACTTTTAAATAAGTTATCTCAAATACCATATCCAACTCTGAAATTCTAAACATCTCTGTATGGTTTTATGTCCCTACCTGCATTTGAAGATAGTATGCACTCTATCTTCCATGCACCAACAGTGTAGAACGATTTTATATTTACCTCTTCTCCTTGAGAGCAGACATCTTGCACCTTCGAAGGTGTGATTTCTCCAATCTAATAAATTAATCTAAGGACCGAAATAAATGAATGTAGGGTAGAATACATGACAATGATTTTGTTCATCATGATTTTGACTTCCTAAATAAAAGAAAACCACCTTTATTTTCAGCCTTTTTAAATAGCTATAGTGTTGTTTATTTAATGCCTTAAAGGAAGTACAACGTAAGAAAAGATATTGGTTACATATGAGAGATTCTGAGAAAATTCTGTAAATCTCATTACATGGCATTCCATCACTATTTTGCTCAGGCAGTTTGATTTTATGCCTTATTATAGATCTGTTGGCATCTGACAATTATTTGGTTCTTTTCATCACAAAAAGCATCCCTAATTAGAAAAAAAAATATGATTTCTACCCATTACTTCATTTCTATATGATCTTGTTTACAATTCTGGGGAACCATAACAGAGACTAAGATCACAAAATTAATCACTCAGCAAAATATATGACAGAATAAATCTCTATTTTTAGAAATAGAAAAGTATACAATTTTTTTTTCAGACAAATCAGCTTCCTTATATTTCATACCAAATAACATACATCATATGTTACCTATTTTGATGTTCTGATGAGGAAAACAAACAAACAAAAACTCCAGCCAGCTGCCAAGGACTGAAACACAGAAGCAAGGAACCAAACTTTACTAAGGTTTTGTCAGTAAAGAAGGAAACAAAACCTTACCAAAGTTTTGTTATGAAATAATCAAAGAAAAAAAACTGGACAAAGCCATTTAACATGCTGGCGGAGTAAAACAGAGTGGTTAAGAGGTCCTTTCTTGTTTGTGTCCTATATCTTAAAATGAAGAGAAACATACATGCATTTAATAACCCTGGTTATTCTGTCCAATAATTTACCTGTTTCTTCAGCCTGATTCTCGAGAAGCTCACCTCTAAGTATGCCCCATATAGGCTATCTTATTTTGGCTCTGTGACCCCAAAACCACTGACACTGTTGCCACAGAACATGCTGGAAAAATGTGAACACATCCATTTTGCAAATATGTATATTGTATATACATTTTAATGAGGTAAGTTTTGGGCTAAAAAGAGAGTAGAAAATGGAAACATCATTCTATGTGTAACTTTAAAATGTACATATTTATTTCCTGTCAGATAAGTCATTGTATGAGCATAGCTGAATTATTTTCTCACGTGAATTTCAACACACATTAATAGTTTCATAGTAATAGAGGTTGCGTATGTTTCAGATTGATCAATGTGCTGCATATTAATCTAATGAAAAGCACCATTTCCTTCCTTGCAAAATTGTTTCCTGTGAATGTCTATAGTCTCCTAACGGCTAATAGTCTCCAACAGCTATATTTTCTCAATCATTCAACCTCTCTATCCAGATTTAGAACTTTATCAAAGCATAATTTTAGAAATAATCCTGTGATCTCATTATTTAAGTAATCTTTGAATCTTTTTTTGCTGAACATATGTCACATAATGTTTTAAAATTAGCTATTGTTAAACCTGTATTAGATATACATTTTCCCCCCCAGGACATTGCCAGTTATTATGAATCTGGCCTGTGGGATTCTAAGAAAGTAAGACATAAAACAATAGTTTGAAAGCTACTATACATATATTTGATTTTTTTTCAGACACTAGCAAATGGAAAAAAAAAACTGAAATAATTGAAATGTGCAACTCCTGGGCAAATAATAACACAAAGTCCTCTTTTAAAATGCCTCAAATACAGCTCCTAGTTTAGAACTGAATATAAACAAAGACCTAGAGCAAAAATCATATGGAAGTTATTCTCTAATAGAATTGTATGTATGTAGTACCATGAATAACCCAGGGCATGAGGTGCTGTGAATATTTTGACAACATATGTACCTCCTAACACTTCCTCTGTTGACAACCATCTTAAGAATATGTATCTCAAATTATGAGGATGTATTTGTATAAGTGCTAGAAAGAGAAGGAAAATAGGAATGACTACTAAGAGGGAAATTCCTATACTCAGTCTATCTTTCATATTTCACACATTAAACCTCTGTGCACATGGTTTGCTGAGATCTGCTTGAATCTAAATGCTCTATCTTAATTGATATTTTTAAATCTCAATGTCTGTTCCACTGGACATCTCATTAGAATTTGATTCTCATTCTCATATTTCTCAAAATAAGACAGTCCAGGTTCTATTTGTTCAACCCCTGAACACCAGAGTCTCTAATTTTGCAGAGGCAGAGTCAGCCACCTGGTCCCAGTATCTTAGTCTCACCCTGGCCATTCCAGGCCTTAACCATACTCACTCCAGGAGTCCTTAATTAGATACTAAATGCTTCCTCCTAGGAGGGATGTGTTTTATCATTATCATTCATTTATTTGGTGTTATTTTTTCAAAAAATCATTTTAAAAAATGGGATGGCTGTATTTTTTCTGATATGGTCTCTTGGAGTATCTCTGGAGAGTGGCTATGAACTTTAGCCCTGCCACGATGGGGCTCTGGGGGATTTGGTCACGGATGTTTTCCGTTTACAGGAGATACTTCTTTTTCCTGGTGGCAGCTTAATGCCTAGGCATCTGACCCAAGTCTAGGTGTATTTCTCATGGGAAAACTTGCTTATACCAGTATTCAACTTTGTTGCTCTTATCTGATCTGTGTCAAGTTTATTTCCTTTTATCAGAATAACCACTCTTTACGGCAGTCTTGTCTGCAAGAGAAGTTAGGCTTGAGTATGCGAGTCAGGTGAGACACAGAGGCAGCATCTCAAAAACAAATGAAATAACAAAAGCAGACTAAAGAAAGAAGAGGGCATCATGCCTCATAGAGCCATCTGGCACAGGCATGGTCAAGAAGCAAGTGAAGAGTGAGAGAAAGAAAAAGAGAAAAAGAAAGAGAGGGGAATCAGTTGGCTAGCCTTTACTGGGGTCCATGGCATTAACCCAAGCAGGTTCTTTTTCTATATTTTTGGTGAAGGGGTTCTAACTGGTGGGTTTTGAGCAAGCAGGTTGAGTTCTATGGAGTCATGTTGTAATTAAGAGGTGGTTACAAGAACATATATGTGCAATCTATGAGAGGAGTGAGGATCAGTGTGGAAAGTCAAATACATTGTAGCTAGCAGTCTCACAGGAACGTGGTCACCAGGAGCTGGCTGTATAAGTCAAATATTTGGATTGACCACATTGAGAAACTGTAAGGAGGTTGGGAATTAGGAATTGTCAAGGGTGAATAAGTCTGGCTTCTGTTACAAGAAAGTTAAACCTGTATTTTATGTGAAGACTGAGGCAACATTCAACTTTAGGAATTACTACAGAACATTATATCATGTATGCTTTTTGAGAGATCAGATAGAGTAGGAGATAACTTAATGAAGCTAAAATCAGGTTTTAACATAAGAAGGGAAATCTAAAAAGTGCAGGACAGTACTGGGTACCTATAAGGGAAATATCTACACACACACACACACACACACACACACACATAAGGTAGCAATAGTAATTTTCACTTACCTTGCTAAAGTCTCAGAAGCTATTAAATATGTTGACATTGGTCCTAGAGAAACATTTCTAGCTGTAGTCATTTGAGAAATACATCTATTTTTTCTGACCCCAGAATAAAAATAGTAAGCAGGAGCTGTAATAGAGAATGATATAATTTTTTGAGGTTTACTTAGTATTTATTATTTATATATTTTACTACACTGCCATCTATGTTCTCTTTTCCTTCAGCCATCCCCTCAGCAGGTGAGGGTCTCTATTTAGGGGAAAGCCCAAACCTTCATTTGGGAAGGATATGAACTTTAAGGAGGTCCTTATTTTATTGGTTCCCATGGTCTTCCTTTGACTTTTACCACTTGACATGGCACAATAACAGGTCACTTCACAAGATTTCTGGGTTTGAAAAATATCCTTCCATTAACTGCATAATCTAACAGGAAGTTCAGTTCCCCATTATAATCAATCTATTATTCCCAGTCAATGTGGTAATGTTCTTTTTGACTGTTTATTCAGGGACATAAGGAATTTGAAATGGCCAAAATGCAGTTCTTAGCAACAGGAACATGATTATGCCTAATGGCAGAATAATTCTGTCCTTGGGATCTCAAACTTCTTAACCAACAGAACCACAGTTGAATAGATGATGATCAAAGTTTTGTGAGTGAATTACTAGGTGAAATATTAAGAGATGCCACCACCAATCCCACACTTTGGATTCCAGAACAATGTATTCTGACCATGGACGAATCAACACCTAAGATGTTGCTGGTCCAGAACAAATAACCACATCACAAACACAGCCCAACTTAGAAAAGTGTTGCTTTCCACTTGGCTCTGGAACTGAATGCTTTATAGTCCAGTTGTTCCAGATGGCAGGACACATGGTAAGAGGAGGGAACCATTTGAGTGCCTTAATACTTGTGCCTGGATATGAGTTTCTTGTTGAGAAGCAATAATGTATGGATACCAAAAATGGTGTAATTTTTAGAGAATACGTATTCACCACTTTGTTCAAAAATCAGGCATCATTGTTGCACCAAGTATTTCAAATGGCCTATCTAAAGATATATAGTCACATGCTATGTAAATTAAAATTGAAATTAAGTGGAGGTCACCATCATGAAATTAAATGGAGGCTATTATAGTGAAGATAATGACCTTTAAGATGACTATCAGCTATGAAGTTTGCACCCATTAATGACACCAAGTTTTTCATCAGTGTATCAACAGGCTAATGAAAAGAAAGAAGGGGACTGAGAAACACAGCATTGCCAATGGGTCAGTCACAGGGTAGGAAACTTTATATAGGTCATCATAAATATGGAAACAAAATATTGAAACATGATTAAAAGATTTACCATCTCTTATTTTAATACATAATATAATACATATTTTATATGTGTATATTATATATTATATAGGTATAATAGAATATGGTGGTTCCAGGAAAACAGTTTATGAAATAAATTCTAATTTTATAATAATAAGGTACATATGAAAAAGACATCACAAGAGAAGAAACTTGGAATGATTATTTATCAAATAATATAATGATGTTTCACTAAATTTGAAGGAGGGTGAACTAACCTTGTGCACTGATATAGGAATTCCCAAAGGAAACAATACCGAAGTCAATGAATTAAGGTAGTAAAAAGTGCTTCTTTGAGCTAATAAGTACAGTACAAACCTGTTATAAGTTAATTCGATGCAAAAGTATTTTAAATAATTTTCTTTTACTTCATAATCAGTTGACATATATGATTCTTTATATTACCAATATAAAGGGTCATAAAAGCTCCAAAAGAACCATTCTAATTCAGTTGCTTCCCATAAAGCTCCAAACAAGTAGGACTGTAGTAATCAGAATACTATTAGATTTTCCATATAAATAATATCACTGAAAAATCAGACTTTGAATCAGCTGACAAAGATTTGCATGCAAGAGCTTCTTTTTGTATTAAAAAATGTCTAACTTGAATGTTATCATTTATAGAACAGACCCTTGACATAAATTACTTACATACTCCTTTCCTAGAAAGTTTTCTAGAAAGGATTAGCAAAAAAGGTTAGAGTTAGACCCACACTGCAAACATTTAAGAAGTTTCATCATAAAGCACATTTGTTTCAAGTGAGTTATGTAGGTCTTGGATTTCTACAGCCACTATGGGCTTTTTTGCGTTTATTCATAAAATAGTTGCTTTTCCAGCATCTATTTTCAGGAAACGTAATCTGTGCAGAACTGAGGACTTCCCTCAGATAAAATTCTTCCTGTGGACTGCAGCATCAGCTTCTAACAGAGTTTCCAGCCTGTCCTTTCTCACAGCCTGATCTATGAATAAGTTTCTTTCTCTCTCTCTCTTTTTCTCTGTTTCTCTCTCTCTTTCTATATATATATAGGTATATATATATATATTTATACACACACATATATAATAAATATATATTTGATAAATACATATATTTGATAAATATATGTGTGTGTGTGTGTGTGTGTGTGTGTGTTTTCTTTAAATTTTCCTTCTGGTTCTGTTTCCCTGATGGAACCTTGGCTACCTGGCTACTGATACAGGCCTATAGGCTTTTATATCTTTGTAATATAATGTATAGATTGATATACACACATGTATATACAAATGTAATATGTATATACTACACTTGTATGTGTATATTTCCTTTTTGCCTGCTTCAGAATTTTTGAGATTAAATTTTACTTGTAATTTGAAAACATAATTATAAAATAGCAAATGAGAAACTACTGAAATATCTGCGTTCATTTAATTCAATAGATAAATTGACAATATACACTTCCTCAAATATTTTGCTAAATAAATTGTTCATCTTTGAAATTGAA
Organism: Cacajao melanocephalus; assembly: GCA_963573385.1. Classification (NCBI taxonomy): domain Eukaryota; kingdom Metazoa; phylum Chordata; class Mammalia; order Primates; family Pitheciidae; genus Cacajao; species Cacajao melanocephalus. The sequence continues at coordinate 99,457 of CAUYLG010057849.1, read as the reverse complement.
AAGACTACCATTCCCATGTTGAAGAGCATTAAGTTATAGTAAATCATTAGTAGAGATAGCACTTTTTAGAAACAAAATGCTATTTCTTTATGAATTCTACCAAGAATTTTAATTGTTATCATCAAAACTAAATAATGTGTTAATAATTTGAAAAGGTACCAAATTGTATTTTATATAGAAATACTTATTGCCAATAACAATTGTAATCGAACAATAATTTATTTATAAAAATAGAACAAATTAATTGAAAATATTTAAGTAATGTCCCTGTGTAATAGATATGCATAACTTTCTGGTATAAAGTGATTGCAATAAGTCATAATCAGACTGTGTGGGAAGAGTGTACACTGAAGTCAGTGAGCATTATAACATGATGTTACCATTAGAGAGTGTCCTCTGGTGGCAAGAGCCACACTTACAGTCTTCTGAGCCAAAATAAGCACAAAAGACATAACAAATTTTTTGTTTCCATGTTGCTAAAACTCAGCAAGCTTATAATAAGAGCCAGAAAAATATAGTTGTAGTATAATTTCAGTTGTTATGAATGTTAATATAGTTCTTATTTTAAAATATTTTGTTAATATTTTTAAAGATATCATAGCTATTAATAATATTTACATAAAATGCAGAAGCAGAAAGGATATTGAAGCAAGGGGTGCATGCTACATTTTGATTAAGTGCCATCTTCTATCGTCCATGCTACCACAGCAAAAGCTTCACCACAGCTTTCCTCAGGGAGTTAAGCTCAGAAAAGCACGTCTCCTCTTCATGGATTTATGGAGCAAAGAAAGACTATTTTCCAATAGAGTTGAGGTTAAGCTGAACTATCAGTCAGCTATGAAATAAAACCTTATAGCTATAGTGAAAAGTCCTCTATCCAAACCTTTCTCCTAGTGTCACTGGCCTGCTCTTGAGCTTGGAACGTCTATTTTGCAGTATATCCTACTTTGAGAGATAAAGAAGCCCTCCTGTAAAATGCCAAGTCCCACCGGAAATTTTATTGTACTCATTCACAATTTCTTCTCGCAAGAATCTACATATTTCAATAAGAATAAACACTGATTTACTAATGGACAAGAGTAAAACTTCTAGGGCTTAAAAGCTAAAAATATTCAAGATAAATAATAAAAAAACAACTAAATGGTACATTTTGAACAAGAAGAAATTAGAAATAAATATAAATAAAAGGCAAGAAATGAGGGTCAGTCTCCATTTCCCTTTTCCTCCCTTCTTCTCTCTTTCTCATATATGCTTAACATGGCACATATTTTCAACCTTTATTCTCAGTGAAGTTATTATGAGAAAGATATGAACCTGATATTTTATTTTTAAAAGACTTTGGGGAATTACTCAAAAGAGAATGACAGTAATGTATCATTTTCCCAATGCCTGTATTTTCAGATGCTATGGATAATTTTACTCCTTGTTCCCATGCCAACTGTGATCCACAGTTACTGCTCCTTCCTTCTGTCTAGTTTTTGGAGATGAATTGAATCTTCATCATGGGATCATAGTGGTCGCTGAAGAATTCAGTGTTTGGGAAGAGACCACATTTAAAAGGCAGCATTCACATTCCATATAATCATGATTACTGACACTTAATGTTACATTTACTATTGGAATGACCCACTTTTAAGAATATTTCATGCAATATCTCATTTGCTTCTCCTTAGCAGACTTCTATACATAGGTAATAATTTTGTCCACAGATGAACAGCAAAAGAAAAGAGGGACACAACATACCTATGGTCACATAGCATGAAAGTGAAAGTGCTGCTTGAACCAAAGTGGTCCCTGATCTAAACCTCCGTATTGTCCTACCTCTGTGAAATCTATACAATTGAGGAAAACAAAGGAACAGGCGACAGTCACCAGTGAGGGAAGCTATTGATGCATATTCTATTCTAGCCACAAAAAAAGCAACCTCTCATTTTCTTTCTTTGCTGCATTACTGAGGCACAAATCTGGTCTTTTGATTACTATTGTGTTAAACAAACAAGCAAATGAACAAAAAACAGGGAAAGCCCTGGAGGATGTTGATACTGCGCTGAGCTGGCAGCTGGAGCTTATCTTTACTGACAGGCAGGTGGACTACACGTGTTACAACTCCTGGTTTCTTTGTCTTAAAGTATCACACTTTCTCCTACTTAAGGTAGTTATGAATCTGATGTTTGTGTTTGTTATACATGTAAAATAGAGAAATCAACCAACATTGGTCTGAATGGAAAAATGTAGGTCAAATATTATGATCAGAATTAAAACCATTAGCTAGAGGGAGGAGATAAGATGAGGTTCTTACAGGGAAAAATGCATCATAATGAGTCACAAATAGTTTTACCTTAATCACAAAATGTGAGCAAGGTCTTTATGAAGATTTGTACATCTTGAGATGAAATAAATTGTTGAGTCGTTGACCCTGTCAGAAACCATGGGGAAGAGCATGGAAGCAGGGAGTTTGCTAAGAAAATAATGAGTAGTCAGAAAAGAAAAATGTTAGGTTTTGATAGGCTTTGACAGAGAAAAAAAACACTGAGAACAGAGTAAATAAAAACTATAGTACAGGTAACTGAGAAATTAATGTTATCTCTAGTCTAAGGGATATATATTATTTTGTCATTTTCTATGGGAGGCATACACCACCAGAGAAATATTACCTCACTCACAATTTTAGCTAAATGGATCCTAACTCATGAAAACCATAAATAGTTATGTCTACTCTTCCTATAAAGAAATAAGTATAAATGATAGTTTCAGATAACAGATTATCATATTTACAAACATAGTATTTACAGATTCTCTTAATAAGATCAAAAGATTTAGCATGATCTTTGTATTACTGTATCTAAAGAAAATCTCAAATACCCAGTGGTTGGTAAATCTGGTAAAAATACAACCAACAAGCAAAAACAAATGACAAGCAAAACAATTCACAAAATTTTGAACCCAAAACAAGGAGAAAAATCAGGTGCATATGTTTTTGTATATAATGATGTAAAATAATCAGATTTTGAAAATAGTTAAGCTGATTTTTCACATTATTTATATAAATAATGTACTTTGGTGTTTGAGTTATGTCCCCTAAAAAGATATTTTCAAGTTTTAACCCTGGAACCTCTGAATGTGACTTATTTAGAAAACAAATCTTTGTGTATGTAATCAGTGAAGATGACATCGTACTGAAGTAGGCTGGGCCATGCTTTAGTACATTTGGTGTACTTCCACAAAAATGAGAAACAGACACAGGGAGAATGTCAAGTGACAACAGAGGCAGAGATTGAATGACCTATCTCCAAGTCAAAGAATGGCAAAGACTGTGAAAACTGTTGACAATTATCAAGCTAAGAGGAAAGAAAGAATTCTCATCTACAAGTTTCAGAGAAGCATGGTCCAGCTGACACGTTGATTTGAGATTTCAAGCCCCCAGAAACATGAGACAATACCTTTCTATGGTTTTAAGCCACCTAATTTTTGGTACTTTCCTATGGAAGCCCTGGGAAATGGATATAATGAATACGTTTACTTTTAAATGTTGCACTAATATTTTCCTCAATATAAGCTGTTAGAAATTATTTCTATGTTTCAACGAGAGACAGAAATAGTGAGAGGGAAGAAAAAGAAAAAAAAAAAAAGACGATCCAGTAAGAAGAGAAACTTCTAATAGTAGCTTAAAAAAAAAGAACAACTTTGTTTTTTATTGTGTTGATAACTGTGCTGATAAAAAAGAGATTATTTTATCCTGGAAAAACGTATATTCTATGGTGGACATGTCTAGTCCTCTGTCACACATCCTCTACCTTCACTTAATTTCAGTTCTTACTCATTGCTTTGGCAATCAGCTCCCTTAGGTTCAATCTGGTACCACTTCACCTTGGCTGAACTACTTTATCTCTTGATTTCTCCCCCAGTATTTCTCTGAGAACGTAGGACTCTAACAGGAGTCAGTTCAGTCATTCTGGTTTGATCACAAACCTAAAATCATAAGTGGCTAAGAAAACGTAAGAAAATTCTTCAATTATAAGAAAGAGTCTGTGGACATACTGTCACACCTTCCTTGTTTCAAGGGCTCAGGGTGAATGTGCATTCTACAAGGTACTCCAAGAGTAGTCAACACAATTTACATGCAGTTGCCTACATAATTAAGCAGCTCAACAGCATACTCTTAAATTGGCTATTGATCTTTTCTGTTTAACACTTCCAAATCTCTTGCTACTGTTCCTTAGGATATCACTTGCATACAGATAAAATAAGCTATCTGTATGCAAGTCTTCGTTTCAAGGCCTTCTTCAACAAGAATTTAAGCTAAGAAACATTTACTTATCTAGATTATTTCCCTCTACGTTTCCTACGGATAATAAAATACTATTTTTTGATAAAAGAATAATGGAATTCAATATATACTAGAATTTTTATTTAGTACAGATAAAAGCTTCAGATAGAAAATAATGTAAAACTCTTTCTGATTTAATGAAGGGGTTGAAAGAACTTTTATGATATATCATAAAATCTGTAGCTATTTAGTTCTATTATGCATGCATCTTTATATTTTTTCGTAAAAACGAATATAAGAATGATAAGCCAGGCAGTAATTATTTTCTTCCTACTATAAATTATAATATTTTTATTGTCTTTGAAATGATAATCATTAATATATACCATAATATTTATATCATATATAAATTGAATTATATATATATATGCATATATTTTACAAAGTATCATATTATATTTTAATAATAATAATTTTATATATAGAATTTACGGAGTGGTTTTGATTAGCCTGGAAATATTATTTTGCTTTACATGTGTCATTGTATTTAATTCTTATAAAAACCCTATAATAAACATACTACTATTTTCTTGTTTTATATAAAACAAGCTGAAACAGACATTTTAGACAGAGCCATGCAATGCAAAATGTATCTCTTTATCCCAAGTGACCACGATGCAGCTATTCAACTCATGCAAACAGAGCTAAAGTCACCTATTCTAATATTAGTGGGGTATTCTGTTGTTGTTGTTGCTTGCTGTGTTCTGTTTTTACCTGCGTTACTTGTATAGTACTTTATAATTATTCAATTATCTCATCACATTTACTCTTAGTGACACAGGATCTCTCATGTACTTTGTGGTGAGGGGTAGGTGTTGGAGCATTGAGGCCAATAACAAACATAAGTACATAAAGACAAGCCCTGAGATGACTTTGTTGACTTAACGGCACCTGTGATATGACAGTTCATAGGCATTTGTGCACATGTTATATGTCAAATATCCTTTGGGACAAAAGATTTAAAGACCTTGATAAAGCTCTTGATAAAGACTTGAAATTCTTGACAACTTGTTTCTGTTTTTAAATTACAGTAGCGCTAGTAGAGAACATCAAAGATTTTTAAAATGACATATACTTATATCTACTTGGTTCCATAAACGTAAAGAACATATATTCTCTATATCTATGAGCTCATGGAATACAATAAATTTGTGAGATATACAATCCTACACTCACAATTTATACATGAGAAAATCTAAGTACAAAAAGATTATATCATTTGTTCAAAGTCAAGTTAAATAATGAAGCTGGTTAAATTGCAGAGCTGAGATCCAATGCAAGCAATTCCAGGTGCTTAACCAGGACCTATTATGTCTTTTTTTAAACCAGCAGTATCACCTACAGCTCTCAGCCATACACACTAGTGCAAAGGTACATTTACACAAATATATGCACATCAATACAAAATTAACTTAAAAAATTGTGATCACTGTCTTTTGTATCATAAAATTTTGGAAAATCAACAAAAGGCTAAAAGCTTCATCAACTAAGATATGGAGATTTATTGTAAAAAGCAAAATTCGAGGCTAAGTTTGTTGTGTATTACCATTCATGTTAAAACATAAATTTTAAAAATATTCCAACAAAATGCTCTTTACAGAAAACACATCTAAAATGTAATAATTGAAATGGTGAAAATCTGAAACTTTGAAAAAGATAGACATAATATACATATACTAACAAGAATGCAGGGTTGCTTGAGCGAAAATAAGAAAATAAAAGATATTGAGAAATCAAAAAATGTTAAATAGAGATATTTATGTGGTCATACGAGACTCAAATAACCAGAAAGATTAAAGTTAAAAACTTTATCTAATATAATATTTTCAAAATAATTATGGCAAAAGTTAATAGACCTGCAGGGAAACACTGGAAAACTGAAAACTGATAAATTGAACATTATCCAAGAGATATTAATTGAGATCTCTCAATTATTAATAGGACAACCTGACAAGACATAATTATGAAGTATTTGAATAACATGTTAAAAGTTAGAATTAATTCCTTTGTATAGATGCCTATTTACAACAGACAAAAAATACCCTTCTTTCAAAAACTGACCCTATAGGAGACTTTAAAGAAAATTCCAACCTGTCGAAGATTTGATATGATGCAGAAAATGGTTGTTGAAAACAACTACATTAGATTAGAAAATGTATAATAAAAATATTAAATGTTAGGAATGGAATGGTGTAACATGTTTTTGGTTAGGAAAATTTAACACAATAAAGATTCCAATTTTTACAAATTTAATTTATAAACCTATGTTTGGCAATACCTAGAAAAATTACATGAAAATGTATTCTAAGAACTCATACAAAAGATAATCAGTAAAATGTAGAAAGAATGTGCAAGTCATATTACATTCTATATTACAACATGGTCTATACAGTAAAAAACTGGAAAACACAGGGGACTTAGTGATAACTGACATTACGTCCACGAAGTGGAGAGATACATAGTGTTAAAAGGAAATAACACCTCTATGCTCTACACTGGAATACTGATCAAGCTATACTGTTAAGAGAAAAATGTAAGTTAGAGAAATACATATTTGATATTTTACTATCTGTCTATGAAATATCAGAAACATCACACACATGCACCATATGTATTTACCTATATAAAAAAGCTCTAACAGTAAAACAGGAAAAATAGAGCTATATATTAAATGATATAATGAGATGCAATCAGCAAAGCCAGACTATGAAAGACTTTTCAGGACAAATGATGCAGTTTCTTTTTTTTTTTTTTCTTTTCCAACACAGAAATAACCACAAAAGCACTGTATGAAGAATAACAAAGAAAAGAATTCAAAGGAATCCTATATTTAAAATAGGATTTAAAGAAACAGTAAGTAACAAAACAAAACACTAAGCAGTAACACTGTATGGGTCTTGTTTGGCTCCCTAAAATAAAACAATTTTTATAATATACAAATTAAATATTACAGTATATTTGGACAAGAAACTGGAACCCTCATATACTGCTGGTTAGAAGGCAAATTGTTATGTCTACCTTGAAAAATTATTGCAAACATCTAGTAAAGCTGAACAAATTCATACCTATGAGAACATAATGCTATTTCCATTTATATACCATAGAAAATGAATGTACACATCCACTAAAAAACTTTATGTACAGTTTGCAAGCATTTCAGATGCTGTATAGTTAAGACTTATATAGTTTATTATATCCTAAATTATGCTTCAGTAAAACATAAAATCTATAAGGCACTCACTCTGTCTACTGTATGAAAAAAATATTCTGTTTAAAAAAATATAAACTCAATTGAAGGTTCTCTTTCTAAGTCACATATAGAAAATGATTAATATTTCTAAATCCATTATTTTAATGTAGATATTTTTCAAACTCTAGGATAATGATCAATCAGAAAATATATTAAATGTTTTGAATAAAGGTATACTTTAAATGCGGAAATGGTAATCTTTCAGATAAATTTAAAACCACATTTTCCTTATATCACTTAATATTTTCTATATTTTATTAATTTACTTAACCCTTTAACAAATATATACTGAGTTCATACTTTGTACGAGCCATTAGAATTGCATTTGGATTAAAACAAGTTTTTTTTTTTACCTAGTTATTTCTCTCAGAAACATACATCATTTTTTTGCTTATGTGCACAAAGTTGACATTAAAATCTATTTTTCTTTTCTTTCTTTCTTTTTTCATTTCTTTGTTTTTTCTTTCTTTCTTAATTTTTTTTTTTTTTCGACAGAGCCTTGCTCTGTCACACAGCCTAGAGTGCAGTAGTGTGCCCATGGCACTGCAGCCCCACCTCCTGGGTTTGAGTGATCCTCCCACCTGGACCTCCAAGTAGCTGGAACTATAGGTGTGTGCCACTACACCCAGGTAATTTTTTTTTCTTTTGAGACAAGGTCTCCCTGTGTTGCTCAGAATGGTCTCAAACTCCTAGGCTTAAGCAATTGTCCCTCGTCAGCCTCCCAAAGCATTAGGATTACAGATGTGAGCCACCAGCCACACTTTTTCTCATTATATATTGTGCCGGAAACAAGGTCAAAATATTGCATGTTTATCCAGCGTTCATTTTGTTTGATGTTCAAAATATTCAACATTTAATCTAGAGCACTTATACACACACACACAAACACACATACATATTGTGTTTGAAATAATTGGATTTATCCTTGATATAAAGGACTAACATTTTTTCCATGGGAATCTTTATTTAAATAGATGAAATACTCATAGAAAATGATATCGTATGAAGAATTTTTAATATATGCCATATTTAATAATCCTCATAAGTAAATTCTGAACACAAGAAATTTATGTTTGCATATTTCAAAATCTTGACAATACTTATGCAGTTAAACAATATGTAAATTATAAAATTAATAAATAGATAATAATCTTTATTATAAAATTAATATTGATGTATTATGTCATAATACTATACAATAATTTATAATGGTAAAGTATTTTTTCTTCTGTATGTATTTGGTCAGCATCTTTTTGTTTGTGCATGATACAATAAAACATATTATTAATAGAACATAATTATTTTTTGAATATCTCCTAAAAAAGGTCTCATCAGAAACTGATGACATGCAGCATATATCAAAATTGTGTTGAAAATTAGTCTAAATTGTTAGAAATTCTTTTTTAAGTTAGGAAAGGGTGATAATGGTTTTTAAAAGTAAGGTAACTAAAACTTTGTGTAACATTCATTATCAAACCATTTACAAATTTGGTCTATGGCTATTGAATGCTTATTCAAAGGCATCAAAATACGCATTCTTATTAACTCCCTAAATGTGAACTCTTATTAACTCTCTAAAGGGCAACCTCTTAAAATATAACATATAGAAATTTAGTATCATTTACTTTATTTTGTATAAAGATAATGTTGATTTTCTAGATAGAAACTGACCTTTAAAATGACTACAACAATTTAGCCTTAATTTTAACCTCTCACAGATAAAGATATAATCAATACAATTAGACATTACTTCAGATAGTTGCAAATGCTATGAAAAGTTTTATAATTTACTAGAAAAGTATTTCCAGCACCTGTACGATAGCTAGACCACTGAAAAACAGCTAACACGCTCACTTGTCCTTTAAAAATAAAACCAGAAAGAAATATTTAAATTTGTATGATGAGATAAGGGAGATTTATAGTTTTAGGATAGTAAATTCTGCCTTCTTTTTTCTCTTGAAATCATTTCAAAACAGCAATAAGAAATAGAAAGCTAAATTTCTTCATCCATAAAATATATAGACAGCTGTGACACCAATTACAATATATAAAGAAAGAAACCAGAAATGAAAATGGCAAATAGTTTAGTGGAGAGAAAAAGTTTTAAATGAAGGTGCTAATTAAAATAAAAATACTAAATAAGTATGTGGTAAAAATTGAAAACATGAGAGATTATCTGAACATATGAATACTAGTTCTCACACATACCAGGAAAACAGACATTGGGATTACCAGGTCTAAACCCGTAGACCAGGAAAATAGGAACTGGTATTCCCACTCATACCGGGAAAATTCCGAAGCCAGTTATGTAGAAAAGAGAAAAGAGTTATAAACTCATTATAATAACTTATGCTTAATTACTCTGATTTTATTGTTTTCTCCCACTTCTTGTCCTTGTCTGTGCCTGCTCTCTCTCCGTCTGAAGCCTCTTGTGTTCATTTTTCCACCTAGCTTAATTGTATCAGCAACTACATCACACATGCCTGGCAGTGGAGTGAGAGGCCCTTCTCCAAAGAAGCTCAACTACTTTACAGGAAAAATAAATTTACAGTCATAGTATTGAGACTTTCTCATATAAAATCAGTCATCCATCATAAAACTCACCGGTTATGGAAACTAACAAATTCCAACCAGCTTTTGTGAACCTCATATTAACTAAGAGTTGGGTAACCAAGGATCAGCACAGATTTGAGGAATGTCTCCAACATGAAAGAGAGAGAACATAACAAACAGATTAGGATCAGACACAAACCAGGAACTAGGAAAATACTTCACGTATACATTACTTATTTTATGCAGATTGTAAGAAAATGAAGAAGATTCATGGAACAATTTTTGACAGCTATAGGAAGAAAGCAGAAATTAATACTTAAAAATTAAAAATATAATTTACTATTTAAACTAAAAACAAGAATGTTTTCTAAGAATAGAATGAAAGACCAAGAGATAGGGAAAATGAGATAAAATAAATGCAGAAAATTAAAATATCTGATTAAAGGAACTAGAGTGAGAATAAAGAAAATGTTGAAGAGCAATGTATCAAAGCATTTGTAACTACTAAAAAGGGAAAAATTTTGAAAATTACAGAACTTGAGGTATTACACATAAAAGCTTTTAAAAAAGTCTAAAGATTGCTCTCTTGTACCTTTCTACTATCCCATCTCATAGCTGTTCAGCAAAGTTAGAGATTGAACAATACTGGTTTTAACAGAAGAATAAAGGTGTCTAGGAACAAAGTATTAAGTGAAAGAAAATACAAAATCATTTTTTATTATCAGGTAAATGTGAGGCATTTTACAGTGCTATTGTGGAAATACTATATTTAAAAGATAATAAAACACAGGAAAACTAAAATGAGTATCACCTCCATGAAAAAGATGGGTTGTTTAAGAAAAAAAAATCTTAGTAAATTATTTTGCTCAACAGTGAACACTTTGCGCATGTGTAAGTGTGTATATGTGTGTGTGTATGTATGCATATTTTTTTAGAAAATCAATTCATAACAATTAACTACAGTTGTGATAGAAACAAGAATGAGAGAAGAGGTTGCCCAAGGAAAATGAAATACTAACTTAACATACTACAGTATAAATGGATAATGTCTAAATTTTTTTTTCTATGGATAATGGTATAGCATATTAAGACATGGATGCAAATATAAAAGATTTATAATACAACAAACAGTTAAAGGAAGTGAAAGTAGTTACTTCTGGTGCAGCTAAGTAGAAATATAAATGATATGGTAGGATAAGAGAAAACAGAATAATGTAAAATAATCAATTAAAACCACAAGAGAAAAAAAAAAAACAGAAGACAAAAATAGGAACAAAGAAAAAGGGCAACAAATAAAAAATAGTAACAAATATGGCCAATATCTATTCAACTGTATATGAAATCACTTTGAATGTCAACAGTCTAAAAGTTCCAAGGAAGAGACAGAGATGGTCACAAGTCTAAATGTTCAAAGGAAAAGATAGAGGAGATTTGATCAAAAAAAAAGAACCAAATATATGTGATCTAGAGGAAACCCACTGTAAATATAAATACGGAAATATATCACACTAACAGTGGAGTTGTGAACATAAACCTTATAAGCCAGAGGGCATTAAAATTCGATTTTGAAGGTGTTTAAAGAAAAAAAAAACTGTAAATCCTGAATTTTGTGTACTGTTGGAATAAGCTTCATAAATGATATAGAAATAGGGTCTTTCCTAGACAACCAAATGCTGAGGGAATTCATCACCAGCAGATTGGCTCAACAAAAAACCCACAAGGAATTATAAACATGAAAAAGAAAGTCTAATACTCATCATCCAAAAACACATGAAAGCATAAGACTCACAAGTTCTATAAAACAATTATAAAAATGAGAATATAAATATAATTAGATAATAAGATTATGTCAGGAACAAAAATCACACATATCAATATTAACTTTCAACATGAATGTGTTAAGTGCTCCATTTAAAAATATTTAGTGGAATGGATTAAAAATGATTCAATTATATGCTGATTGCAAAAAAAAATTCACCTTATGGGCAAAGACACATAAACTGAAGGTTACGGGGTGAAAGAAAGAAGATATTCCACACAAACAGAAATGAAGAAGAAGCAGGAGTAGCTATACTTACATTAGATAAAACAGACTTTCAATCAACAATAGTCAAAAAAGTCATAGACAAAGATGTAATAATCTTTGTTATAACAATCTTGGTTATATCAATAAGATATAAAAATTCTAAATGAATATGTACCTAACACTAGAGCACCTAAATTCATAAAACAAATGTTATTAGACCCAAGAATAAAGACAGGCAGAAAACAATAATCGTGGGGGTCTTTAAGACCACACTGCCAGTACTAGACAGATCATTGAGACAGAAAATTAGCAAAGAAACACCGGACTTAAATTAGACTCTAGATGAAATAGCCCTAACAGACATTTATATAACACTCCACCCAATGACCACAGAATATACATTCTTGTCAACATATCATAAAAAATTCCTCATGATGGACCATAGATGAGGCCATAAACTCTGTTATATATACAAAACTATCCAAATCATACGAAGAATCGTCCCAGATCTCAGTAAAACAAAACTAGAAATCAAGTCCAAGAGGACCTCTCAACACCATTCAAATAATAGAAAGTAAACAACATGCTTGAGAACTATCTTTGGGCCAATGATGAAATTAAGATAAAAATTAAAAAATTTCCAAAAGAATAAAAATGGAGACACAACAAATCAAAACTTCTGAAATATAGCAAAAGCAGTGCTAACAGGGAAGTTTACAGCATTAAATGCTTACATCAAAAAAGTAGAAAGATCACAAAATAACAACCCAACATCATACCTCAAGGAACTAGAAGAACAAATCAATCCCAAAGCTAGCAGAGGAAATAACAAAGATCAGAGTAGAATAAAATGAAATTGAAAACAAAAAATACAAACAATCAACCAAATGAATAATTGGATCTTTGAAAAGATAAACAAAATTAATAAACCACTAGCTAAACCACCAAAAAAAGAGAAGATTAAAAGAGACAAAATGAGAAAGAAAAAGGATTATCAATTAAAATGATAACACTGAAATAAAAATATTATCAGAGACTCCTGTGAACTACAATACAAATCCAGAAAACTTACAGGAAATGAAAAATTTTCCAAAAACACACAACCTTCAGTGATTTACTTAAGATGAAATAAAAGCCCTGAATACACCAGTGACATGTCATGAAATTGAATTAGTAATAAAAAAAAATCACAACAAGAAAAACACAGGATCAGATGGATTCACAGCCAAATTATGTCAGACATACAGAGTAAAACTGGTAGCCATTCTACTGAAATTTTTCCCAAAAAATCGATGATGAAAGAATCCTTTCTAACTCAATCTACAAATCTAGTGTCACCCTGATACCAAATCCAGGCAAGGATACAATAAAAACAGAAAAACATATACTAATAACTCTGATAAATTTTTGAATAGAGTGTCCTTTCCTTTGTGTATGTTTTTGCCAGCTTTGTCAGTAACTGGTACTGAGAAAATTGGATTGCCAAATACAGAAGAATGAAACTGGACTCCTATTTCTCACCATATCCAAAAAATTAACATGAATTAAATACTTAAATGTGAGACATCATTCAGAAAAGTCCTGTAAGAAGACCTAGAAAAACTCTTTTGGACATTGGCTTTGGCAAAGCATTTTTGACTAAGACTTCAAAAGCAAATGCAGCAAAAACATAAGTAGACAAATGGGATTTAATTAAAATTAAATGCACAGAAAAATAAATAATCAACAGAATGAACAAATATTCTGCAGAATGGGAGAAAATATTTGCAAACTATGCATTTTATTTAAAAAACTAATATGCAGAATTTACAAGAAATTCAAACATCTCCAAAAAATCAAAACAAACAAAATAATGCCATTAAAAAGCAGGCAAAGCGCATGAGCTAATATTTTTCAAAATAAGACATGCAAGTGGACCACAAGGATGTGAAAATCATCAATCACCAGAGAAATGTAAACTAAAACCAAATGAGACACCATTTATACCAGTCAGAATGGCTAATATTAAAAAAGTAAAAAAAAAACAAAAACAGATAGTTGGTAATCGTGAGGAGACAAGAGAAGGCTTATACCCTGTTGGTGGAAATGTAAATTAGCATTAACCTTTGTAGAAAACAGTATGGAAATTTCTCAAATAAATAAAAATAGAACTACCCAGCAATCTCACTTCTGGGTATCTATCTACCCAAAAAGCTCAAATCATTATGCCAAAAATATACCTGGATATACCTGGACTAACGTGTTTACAGTATCACTGTTCACAATAGCAAAGATATGGAATCAACAAATGTTCATCAATGGACGATTGGATAAAGGAAATGTGGCACACGCACACACACACACACACACACGTATGTATATATATATATATATGTGGTCATCATGCCCATACCCAAATAATTTTAACATTTCATATGTCTAGAGAATTAGAATGCCTTAATTCTGTACAACATTGTTACTCAAGTCTGAGATGCATAGTTGTCAAATACATTTTTAAATACCAGTGACATTCTAACAAATACTTTTTAAACATTCTATCTATGTTTTAAAAATATTTATTATATAGGCGGCTGAAGAATTTAAACCATGAATTTTATATGTAATAGATGAGATATATTTAGAGCATCCTTAAGAAAAAAAAAATTGTTCCCAATGTGAGGAGAAAAAAAACTGTTAAACACACAATGGAATAGTACTCAGTCATAAAAAATGAATAAAATCTTGTCTTTGTAGCAACATGAATGGAACTGGAGGCCATTATCATAAGTAAAATAACTCAGAAACATAAAGTCAAACATCTATATTCTCACTTATAAGTGGGAATTAAATAATGTATACAAATGGACATAGTAAAGCAATCATCTTTGGAGACTTGGGGTTATGGCTACATTGAAAAAATGTGTCACATATGTACAATATATCCATGTAACAAAGCTGCACTTGTACTCTCTAAATCTATAATTTAAAAACACATACATAAGTTTAAACTAAATGGAGAAATATATACTATGCTAATACTAATTGAAAGAAAGCATGAGCAGTTACATTAATTTGAGACAAAGCAGACTGAGACACTGTACAATAATAAAGAGGTCAATTATCCAAAAAGACATAAAAATCCTTAATATGAATGCACCTAACAACAGTGTCAAAACGTGAGGCAAAAACTGATAGAACTGCATGGAGAAATAGATGAATTCAGTCTTACAGTTGAATACTTTAACACCCTTCTGTTATAAATGGATAGATCCATCAGGCAGAAAAATCAGTAATGACATAGTTGAACTCAACACCACCGATCAATTGCATGTAACGGACACTTATAGACTAATTCACAAATAACAAAAGAATACACATTCTTCTCAAGGTCACGTGGAACATTCACCAAGGTAGACAGCATTTTGGGACATAACACACATTTTAACAAATTTAAAAGAATAGAATTATACAATGTCTACTCTCAGACCATAATGGGCTTAAGCTAGTAATCAATAACAGAGAAATAGCTGAGAAATCCCAAAATACTTGGAGATTAAACAGCACATTTCTAAAACAATATACCTCAAACATGAAATTGCAAGAAAAATTTTAAAAAGATTTTGAACTAAATGAAAAAAAAATGCAACTTATTCAAAATTTATGGGATCCACCAGAATTTCCTTTATCTTTATTGAGCTTTATCTTTATTGAGCTTCTGATCCCACAGCTCCACTTATGAGTTGGCTAATAAAAACGTCTAATTTATTTAGATAATTGTCTATGCCCAACTGGAGCTGACTCTCCAGTCCTAGATATTACAACTCCTACTGCGGCTCCAGTTGATGACTGATTTATACATAGAGTTATAAAAGCCCACTACCCTTGTTTTGAGGTGGAATGACGCTGTGATTGCTACTCACTCATGAGAGCTCCCTGGGGAGTCTGAGTCTAGACACCAGCTATGTGTATCTGTTCTAAACTTTTCACCTTCTTTTCTCTGTTTTCCTTGCGGTCTTACAGGTCTTAAACCTCTATAAATGTCTGCATGAGAATTCCAGATTCCAGCTCTATTTTTAGGGAACCTGACCTAAGGAAGTAAGAGAAAAGGCAGCATATCTATTCAAGTCAAGTTGCTTGGAGAGAAAATTAGAGGTTGAAATGGTTCTTCATTCTAATAGCTTCAAGCTATTTAAACATAAACAGGTAGATAAATTACAAATATGTGGTCACCATGCCCATACCCAAAGAATTTTAACATTTCATATGTCTACAGTCTTAGAGTGCCCTTAATATTGTACAACATTGCCACTCAAGCCTGAGACGCATACTTGTCAGATACATTTTTAAATAGCAGCGACATTCTAACAATATTTAAAAATATATTTATTATATAGGTAGCTGAAGAATTTAAACCATGAAGTTTATATGTAATAGATGAGATATATTTAAAGGATCCTTAAGAAAAAAAATTGTTTGCAATGTGAGAGAAAAAATGTGTGTAAAAAATAACCTAATTATTGATACAATAGGAAGAAAAAAGAGGGAAAACAGAAAATAGATAATTATTACTGGAGTTAGAGATAAGGGCTGTCTATGTCAACCTTGCCATGTGCCATGTTAACCATGCCTAACATGTGGACTCAAAAGTCTGGTGATGACTGTAGCTCATCTATTCTATTATGGAAATAGGACAATGTTGGTATAAAACATTAATATAATTAACCATTTACGTTACCAAAATATCCCAATATGTTCTGAAAAAACACATACTAAGAAATTCTTTATGTTTTAGTTTGCCATTTTGTTTTACTTTAAGAATAAAAGATCAGTGGATTTGAATGTTTAGGTGGTTTGATAGTTATTTTTCTCATTGTAAATAAATCTATGGCTATACCGTTTTTTGTATACTCATCTTTTTCCGACTGCCTTACTTGACAAAATACCTTAGAAGTAGATTCGCTTTCAGTAATTGCTAAAATTATCTTTCCTTACTTACATAATTGAGACCTACAATACAATCTGATGATCCAGCCTCTGGATCATTTCCTTTGAGAATTTCAGAGGCATGGTACATAGGCCAAACCTCAAAGGATATTCAACATTTGCTGCATCACACACATTAAACAGCAGCATGATTAAAATATTTCATTTACCTTGTATTTACAAAAAGAGAAAATTGCTATGAAATTTAAAGCAAGGCAATAGTATAAAGATCTTGTTTGACTAAATATTTTCTGACTTCTTGCTTTTATTTTTAAGGTCAGCAATAAATACTTTTGGTTCTTTCAAATAGTTGCTATAAGTATGTTTATCTATATATTTCTATTTATCTATATATAACATTTACAGTTTTATAAAGCATTGTTTATAAAATATGGATTATTAAAAACTCTGACATAAGAATTTAAAACATTTAAAAAATTACAAATGTTATGTCATGATAACTCCTAGAGATTGTAAGTAATTTGCCTAAAATACAAATCTAATAAGTAGTGGAAGGGATCCCTTGTCTTCCCCACATTACTATGTTGCCTCTCCATACATGATGCTGTTTCTCCATTTAACAGTACCCCAGAAATAAATTGTTCCCTAATGCCAAGGGATTCAAAAATCTCATTGATAACTCTTGCAACAGGTAGCTTTATTTCTGAGAACCCAACTCCTTTTTGACCAGAACTTCAATACATTTACTTGTTCCAGGCACTCTTATAAGTATATTTATACTCATTGTATACTTGCAGTTGGAGCTCTAATATGCTACTCAGATAGATCCCTTCCCAGATTAGAAGCTCTTGTTTCTTAAGCTGTTCAGAGGGCTGACTTCATTGCCCAAGTTCACCATCCTTTCTTCTGTCCTGGTTATCCTGTATCCAATGGCACCAGCTTATGAGGAGCAGGCAAAGCTTGAATCTCTTGCTTCAAACCATGACAATTCTGGTGGGCCAGCCAAATTTACAATTTCTTGGTTGAGGCCTATGCAACTGCACAACTTAACTTCTCATCACTTTCTTCACTCCCACAAGTGAGAGTTGATACCAGTAAACTTTCTGCATTCAAACATCTGTCTTATAGGCATTGACTTAGCTTGAGTTGCTGTAACAAATACTCCAAGTTAGGTGGCTTAAGCAAGAGAAGTTTATTTCTAACTGTCTGGGAGGATGAGGAGTCCAAGATCAAGGTGCTAGCACATGTGTTTCTCACCCAGGGCCTTTCTCCTGGCTTGTAGCTGGCTACCTTTTCTATGTCCCCTCACACGGTGAAGAGCGAAGAAACAAGTTCTGTGGTGTCTCTTTTCATAAGGGCCCTACCCTCCTGAGGTCATCTGAATTACCTTCCAAAGGCCCTACTTCCGAATACCATCACATTGGAAGTCAGGACATAATATATGCTTTTGATGAGGATAAAAACATTCAGTACATACTGTTATTTTTAACACATGAACAAAAAGAAGACCCAGAAAGTTAAATCCCTTGCCCAAGCTATTAAGCGCTTGAAGATTCTAATCTAGGTAGTTTGGCTTCAGGTCCTTAATTAATTAATACTAACATGATAGACTTATTACACAAAGTAGACAATCTCAAGTAGAGATCAGAGTACTGGCAAAGCTTTTAAAATCTTCACTGACTGAGTTACAAACTTAAAATTAGGATAAATTTTAAACCACAGCCAAACTTTTAAATAACCACAAAAGGTCATTTGCCTACAGAAGTTAGAGAGGTTATAAATTTTCTAATGATTAGTCTGTTTCTTTTGTGAATCTATCCTGAAATTTTAGTAAAATTATGTGATAAGTTCTTTATCTTTAACCATTTTGAGAAGGAAGCTCAAAGCTTGAATCTTCAGCCTACAAATTTATATTTAAGATTCTGTGTTGTTTTTGTTGTTCAGTTTTAATCAGGATGATCAGTTAATCAGTATTATATATCTTATATACATAAGATTATACTTCGAAAAGATTAAAAATTCAATTTTTCCTCTTTCTTCTTATTCTCTTAAGTTTCCCTGATCTGTTTTTCTGTACTAGCATCAAAGCCACACTCACTTAGTTACCACACTGCCATAGAAGTCTTATTATTTTGCAATCTGTCCTGTTTTGCTCTTTTATAAGGTTGAGTTGGATGTCTTGCTCCTTTGCATATTTGTATATATTTACAAAGTGTCAATTGTTAAAAACAAAAAACAAACAAAATCTTGCCGATTTGTTTTTAGATTGCATTGAATTATAGATCAATTTGGGGAGAACTGGCATCTTTAAACTTAGGTGTTCCAATCCAATAATGTTACATATTTTTATATTTATTTAGATAAACATTATTTTTTCTTAATCAAGGTACATAAATTTTCAATATAGAGTTATTGCATATTTTTCATAATATTTAGTCTCATTTGATATTTTGATCCTATAGATAATACTTCAAAAATTTTTTTTTTTACTTTAAATTCTTGGATACATGTGCTGAACTTGCAGGTTTGTTACATAGGTATACATATGCCATGGTGGTTTGCTGCACCTATCAGCCCATTGAGAAATGCAATTAGTTTGTATGATACTATTATATCAAGCCACGTTGTAAAATCATGCATTAAATCTAATTTAGTAAGTACCATTATGTTTTGTTTTGCTATGTTTCACATCTATTTAAATTATCAGTTTTGCTTTTACCTGTGTGTTACCGCCACAAATTGAATTAAATTTTAAATAAATCTTACATTTCTGGTATAAACTTAACTTGGGTTTGATAAATTATCCTTAATTTTGTTCAGATTTTACATATTCTAGTATTATTTGGCATTCCTATGGATATGTTCTTAGAGATTAACCTATAACTTTTTATTTTTTGTCTTGTTTTATCCTTGGCTTGTTTTGAGAAGTGTTTTTATTTGCTGCAATAATTTCTGTATGAATATAACTCTGTATGAATATAATTCTTTTAATTAAATGTTTATAGAAATCACTGAAGTTAATTGGGCCTAAGGTTTTCTTTATGAGAAGATTTAAACAAAAGTTCTTGCTTTGCCAATGTTTAATATATTATATTTAATACTTCCTATAAAACTCAAGGCCTTTAGCTCATTTACTTTATATCCTTAACGTATTTTCTGCTGTTGTTTAAATGTACTTTAATTACATATATAGGTATATCTTTAAACACTTACCAGATATAATTAATGTTTTCACAGTTAATATTCATTTAAATTGACTGAGTTAACATTTTAATTGACATTTATTTATTCTTGCTTATCCTAAATCCCATTTAGGAATGTTTTATTTTAGACTGAGAAACATATACATTTTTACTGAGCATTTTCTAATAAATTACATTTTTTCCAAAAAAATTTTATTTTACCTCTTATTTTGACATAGATTTTCAGAATTAGATTCCCAGTTTTTTTCTGAAAATATTATTGTTATTTGAGAAGTATCTGTCAGTCATATTATTGCTTTATAGAAAGTAATAAGTACAAACATAAAGTCAGATAGATAAAATAAGACCTAGGGTTCAATGGATCAACAGAGAGACTGTAGTTAACAGTCAAGTATTACAAATTTTTAACTAGCTAGAAAAAAAGATTTGAGTATTCCTTGCATAAAGATAAATATTTAAAGTAATGAATACCCCTAATAATCCTGATTTGATCTTTGCACATTATATTTATATATGTGTGTGTATATATATATATATCAAATTATCACATATATCCTCAAAATTTGTAAAATATTATATATCAACAAAAATAAAAAGAAATATAAAATAATATCCTTTTTCCCTTTTACTATGTGTGATTTTAGGAATTGTTCCATATCTTCAGTTTTCAGCAATTTTGTACGCTGTGCCTAGATGTAGTTTTCATTCCTGCTTGGTGTTTATAATAGTTTTTGACATATGATTTATTGTCTTCCATCAGATATTTGAATATTCTTTCTTTTTTATCTTTGAATTTTGCTTCTATGATATTCTGTTTTTATTTCCTTTTTTCTGGGATCCAAATTACAAGACTGTTAGATAAATTTTAATCTATTCCTATTATTTCTTACTTATTTTATGTATTTTTCTTGGCTTTTATATCTGCATAGCTCCATGGCCATTTTCCTTCTCTTATATCTCAGTTCACTAGTTCTTTTCAACTATGTCCAATATGTCCTTCATTAGTAATATAATTTCATTCTTATATTTACTTATAATATACCTATATTTCCTCTTTTTGTGCTATCATTATTAAACATTTTACTTTAATGTTTCATAAATCATCTGACATAATATATGCCTAAGATTTGTGATTATAAACATATATTCCTTTATTTGCAACCCCTATTTTTCTTGTGGCTTATATTTTCTGGATATAGAACTGCCCACATCTTAGAGCAGAATTTATTGAGTGCCTGACATTCCTGGAGCAAGTATCTGAAGGGAAATGGCCATGTTACTCCACTGCACATGTCACAGTAATTCAAATAACATCTATCTCTATCTAGCCTGTCTGGTAGACTATGAGGTAACGTTAGTAAAATGCTCTAACAGGGATGTTCTGTCATAAATAGTAAGATTTAATGTGTGAAAGTAGAGAAAAGACAACACAAATTAGAGTGCATTGAAAGTGAGAAACACAAAGATATATATGACAGAAAGCTGAAATCATGAAGATCTTGGAGTCATGAAGAATCTGAAGCCATTGGGTATTGTGCAGGAAAATAGAGTGTCAGTGCTAGAGATGAAAAGGAAGAAAATAATGAAAATGCAGAAGTTTCATTATAAAAAGCAATGGACTTCTGTCCATGAAGTAATAAGAACTTTGGTAACTAATTAAGTTAGTTACCAAAGCATTTAACTATGAAAATGAGAGAAGAATAAATATAAATAAATCTGATTATGAGTATGATCTATTATATAAGTATAAAAATACAAGTGTCCAATTAGTTATAAAGGCAATTTTTGGAGATTGTCTTTGTTTTGGCAAGTGAAACTATTTGTCCTAAAGATATTAAATGTTGATTTCTTAGTAATTCCTCATCTTCAATGATGTATGAATATGTGGACATTTTATTTTACCTTAAATATTCCTATATGCTTATTATATATCAATTTTCCATGGAGTGGTACCTAACATTGAAAAGCCTTTTTAAAACAAATATAGTTTTGTGGTAGTTTCCAGTATC
Source organism: Cacajao melanocephalus (assembly GCA_963573385.1). Taxonomy (NCBI): domain Eukaryota; kingdom Metazoa; phylum Chordata; class Mammalia; order Primates; family Pitheciidae; genus Cacajao; species Cacajao melanocephalus. The sequence goes on along the minus strand of CAUYLG010057849.1, from coordinate 77,166 downwards.
TATGTATGCTTGTAAAGTATATGCCAAGTTACTTTTTTTATTATGTGCTTCTTGCAGTATATTTGGTTTCCTATATTTTAAAATGTGGATTGTATTTAAATTTGTAAATATTTTATATTTTTGCTAAGTTATTTAAAGAGACTATTTGCTATTTTACTATTTGTATGAGTGGTAGAATGTATAAATGTTAATAAACAGATTTTAGGACTTTAATATAATAGCCTCTTAAAAAATACTGTATTTACTCATTCAAATATATTTATTTAGTATACAGCCATGGGCCAGGAACTGTTATAAGTGCTGGAATATATTAAATAAGTAACATAAAAACTTAACCTAATGGATCATGTCTTTATACCTTGTGATCCAAAGGAAACTTAAATGTAAAACATTTATTTCAGACATTTATACAAGTATATTGATACTTTGATTTTTTATATATATAATTTTGGTAGAGTTGAGATGTGTATGATCATCTACATACTTCATTGTAGGGATTAATTTTAACCTCATTTGAACATTTCTAAGATACAATTTTATACCGCTTTTTTAGAAATATGAAAAGCCTGTAATCGGTTCTTCTGCCTTGCTCGTTGGCATTATTCCTCACAACAGCAGCTGACTGTTCTACTGATAATTCAAAGTAAAGTGAGAAACAAAAGGAACTTTCAAAGGATGTCAGATTCAAGATGGCCTCAAACTCACTGATAGTTCTTTTCTCAAGAGACAGGTCGGTATCCCTCTCTTTGAATCGGAGTGCATTCTTTAATTCTCAACCAATTAGAAAGACTGTGTTAGAAGTGATGCTGCACCTGTTCTGTTTTAGGACCAGGTGTCAAGAGGCTGTCCGTTCTTCTTCCTATCTGTGGCAACACACTCTGTTGAGATCCTGAGAAATGTAAGACTTTCAAACATTTTGAGCTGACCACAATGTAGGCTTGGTCTTACCAACATAAGTATGTGGACAGACAGACTGTATGTACATATAGTGTGTATATATACACACATTGTCTGCCTGCACACAACCACACACACACACAGAAAAAGAGTAATGCTTCTCAGAAGATCAGCTAAACTGGAAGAGAGCTGAGTGGCCAGATGTATAAGTTGCCAATTAAAGCAGAAAGTCAACAATGAAGAAGTTATTTAATCACTTACTGCAATGATAGAAGCTAAAAGGCTAAAACTGAAGAAAGCATTGTCTCTCTCAGTTTCATTTCTTCTATGAAATAAAGCACTGGTCAAGAGTCAGGTGGAACAATGCAGACATAGGTGTCATCTCACTGTTAAGGGGGCCACAAGAAAAAGTCTCCAGCAGTTTCATAGACCATGAAGTAGGAGGAAGAATGAGGAGAGAGGGCTAGAAGTAAACTTAGTCCGAGTAGAAAAGAAGTATCTTCAAGTTTTTTTCATTCCTCCACGCTGCAAGAAAGACCACGCAGAGGTGCCTGCAGAGGACCTGAGGTGCCTGAAGAGGAGTCTGAGATCTTGACTGCAACTTTTTTCAGAATAAGCACTGGTTGTGCATCAAGTATTGTGTGGGAGGGCAGCTTGCCTCACTGAGCCGTTCAAGGCAAAGCTTTCGTAATTGACAAAGCCTGAAAAATCACATACAGGTTTTTAAACAAGGGTACACGTCTCCATGCACAACCACACTCCTGCTGTTCCAGCCATTTCAGCTCAGGGTGAAGAAGTGTTGACAATGTTTCAGCCCAAGCAACTTACTGTAGCTGCATGAAAGATTTTGAGCAGCAACATTCCTTGCTGGGCCAAGGCAACCTGGAGAAGCAGAGCTTATAATAATAGATTATTTTCAGCTAGTCAGTTTGGAAATATTTTCTCATGCACCAATCGATAACTGGAATACACTTAAAAATCAAATAATATATAATAGTTTATTTTGTATATTTTATATATCCTAACTAAATAGAAAAATTATTATTACAAAGAGTTCCTAGAAAAAAGTCTGAAGGAACACACTTTATATGTTACATTACATTATACATTAATCACAACATTTGATTGATCTTTACTGATACAAGTTACGCAATTCTGTATCTTGTGTAAGTAGTGAACAAAAGACAGATTGCGTGTGTATGTGTGTATGATTTTTGTTATAGCTTAAAACAAGATTTCTTTAAATAGGTAGAAATTTCTTATCTTATAAAGCAGTATTCCATTTTTCAGTAAATACTCATTTTCCTGTAGTGTTCTTGTCTGTAAACATATGACCTACTTTATATTTTTTGACTTAAAATTATATATCTTTTAATATTCACGTTATGTCTGTCAATTTCAGAAGGCAGCAGTACATTTGAGGGGTATGGAATAAGATAATATGTGAAAAACTTATCACATCCTTAAATTTGGAAATTCAGTAGCCCTCCATTATCTGCAGGGGAGTTATTTCAAGACCCCCAGTTAACGCCTGGAAGCACAGACAGTACTGAATCCTATATATAGTATGCACAATTTTTTTTTCAAAATTTCACAGATAAAATATTATTTTTTTACTACAGATTTTTAGTAACCTCAACGTACATTTTTTTTCTTTCCTGATTAAATTAAAAACTTTCACCTTTTCATTTAAAGGAAGCACTTTATAACTTTTCTTTGGAATGTTTGAATTACCAGAATCATTACGCTTGTGCTCTGGGGACACTAATAAATAAAATAAGGGTTACTTGAACAGAAGCACTGCCATATCCACAGCCAAACTGATGACAACAGAGATGGCTACTGACTAAGGGGTAGGGAATGTCTGGATTCACGTCCTAGGCAGGATGGTGTAGAAGAGCATGAGATTCCATCACACCCTCAGAACAGGGAACAATCTAAAACTTATGAGTTGTTTATTTCTTAAATTTTCCATTTACTATTTTCAGACCACAGTTGACAATGGATAACTAAGACCAGAAAGTAAAACTGAATAAATGAGGGCTGTGGTAAGTGGCTTCTGCTGATGCAGTTTAGGGTTGATGTCTTGCTAATTTCAGCAGAAAATTGTCTTGTTCGTAATTTACTCAGCTATTCTCTCTGTATCTTTGAATCTAATTATGAGTTTTAACAGCATTTAACTTTAACTAACCCAATGTTATTCTTTAATTTCATAATTTTCTACAGACTTGGCTTACATTTATTTCACAGCAGTAGCATAGTTCCAGTCTTGTTATTAGAATTAATTTTCTGGCAAAGACAGAAGAAGCACTAGTATATTTCTTTTTGAAGTTATTTTTAAGCATTCCATACCAATCATAGTTTTGTATGACTTCATATGAATAAAAACAGCAAAAATCATCAGCACTTAAAGTATTTTGAATGTATACTGCATATATAGTATACATTATATAATGTTCTAGTACAGGCCAGGCTTTGTATGCACGCATTAACTGAGCCTATTATTATTATTTTGTCTACTGGATGATTCAAAGTTGCTTACCTTAATAAAATAATGTTTTCTGGAATACAGAAACGATGATATTTATCTTTTCCTCTGTTTATGTAAAATTGTAATGAATTAAAAGTTGAAGATAAATCATTTTGGTTTTGCTAGATATTGATAAATGATTTAAACATAAATATATATGTGTATATACACTGTTCTTTGCTGGTTTTATATAAATAAGTTCAATCTTATGTGTACGTAGTAATTTATTCAAATCTATATTACTCACTTCAAATAACAAATTTTGTAGAATATTAATAGTTGTTTTGGTTGAAGTTCCAAAGGTTTATGTTTTCTGGGTAATAGAAGCCCAAGTGGATGTAATTCTAATAGTTCATTATCTAAATATATTTTACAAAATTATGGCAGACTTTAAGATCTGTTGTAAACATTGAATATCAAATGCAGAGATGGCAAAAGACATTAGCACAATTCTAAATATGATCTCTGGATTTGAATCTGCTCTGCTGGGGACTGGGGAAATCCCTTCACATTCTCAGCCTCAGTACTGTCATGATATAGCGCCTACTGAATCAGGTTGTGAACATTAAGTGAAATGTTCATGCAGTTCGTAGGCCGATTAATGACTCCATGAAGATATTCACAAGGTATTTTCCAAAACTTGTTAATGTATTACTTAAAGTGGGAAACAAATCATTGCAAACATGATAAAGAATGATGAGATGGGAAGATTATTCCAGATTATGAAAGTGGGCAGAATATAGGTCTTTCTAAGAGAGAGGCAAAAGTGTCAAATCAGAGGAGTCAGTGAAGGACATAGATGATGAAGGAAGCTGAGGTTGCATTGGTATGGCTATGAGCCAAGGAATGTAGGCAGCCTTGGGAAGCTGTAAAGGGTAAGGACAGATTCGGTTCTAGATCCTCAAGGAGAAATACAACTCTGCTAACCACTTGACTTTAGCTCCACAAGACTCATTTTAGACCTCTGACCTCTAGAAATATAAGATTACAAATTTGTGTTTCAAGTTACCAGGCTTGTGGTTTACTATTGCAGTGATAAGAAAAAAATACATACAGCACTTGACATATGACAAGCATTTGATAAATATTAGATTAATTCAATTAAAATAGTTTACCAATTAGTAGTTTTCCTTTTGAACTCAGAAGCAATGAAGTACAGGAGACAGTAGAAAGAGTAAAAGCTTAAGAATAAAGAATGTGTTTAAATGTGTTTAAATCTAGCGATCTATTTGTACAAGAATGGGTAAGATAATTTATCTATAAAATTGTTTTATCTTTCTTATAGAGTCCTATGTCTGCCTTGAAATGCTTGCTTTAGAAAGCCTGGCCCATCAATAGTAGCTGTATGTTTTCAACTTAATCTAAGTTTAAAGGGACTGAAAAAAAGGGTATTTTTTTAACATGGACACATTAATTTTCCATCTGGTTCTGTATCCCCAGTGCCCAAATCTACGTTTTATAGTAAGCATTCACTATGTATGTATTGAATGAAATCAATTAAAATTGTCTTTGCCGTTCCATAACAGATACTTATTTTGAGGTGAGTTTTTAGATTTTGGAGTAATATTTCTATTAATTTAAATAAATTTTTGTGAGAATTAATATGACTGAAATTTCAAATCAGAGTCCAGGGACTTGAATCCTAACTTTATCACTTATTTATTAACTCTGTGAACTTGGGAAAATAACTTTACCCTTCTTTACCTGTTTTCTGTTTTTCAAAAAGAGGGTCAAAACTGTATTTCATTTTTTAATTTAAATGACTAAATAATGAAGAGTACATAGAACATATATTATATATTTACATGAGTTTCTACCTTTTAAGCATGGTATGTGCCTTATTGCACGCCATGAAAGATACAAAGAGGATATCAAAGTGTTAGAAATGTGAGTGTCCTCCAAATCTCAAGTAGGCTTCAAAGAAACTAGAGATAGAAAAATCCACTGCAGCTCCAAATTCACTTTCCTTTTTTTTTCTCTCTTCTTTGAGACAGAGTCTCCCTCTGTCACCCAGGCTGGAGTGCAGTGGCAGGATTTCCTCCTCTGTCTCCTGGGTTCAAGCAATTCTCCCACCTCAGCCTCCCAATTAGCTGGGATTACAGGTATATGTCACCATGCCTAATTTTTGTATTTTTTTAGTAGAGACTGGATTTTACCCCCTTGGCCAGGCTGGTCTCAAACTTCTGAACTGAAGTGATCTGCCCTCCTTGGCCTCCCAAAGTGCTGAGATTACAGATGTGAGCCACCGTACCCAGTCAAATTTACTTTCTACTACTACTTTTACTTCTCTTTCTGTAATCACTACAATCCCTGTTCTCTACTCCAGGTATTTCAGTTTGCTTGAAATTTGAATTATTTTAAGAAATTTTAGAAAGCATGATGCCAAGTCACATCCAAAGTCAATAATCTCTCTGAAATTGGGAATTAGGCATTATAATTTTTAAAAGTTCCATAGGTGTTACAATAAAGAGCCAACATTGAAAACAACTGTTCTACTCAGTAGACATGTTAACTGCCCTAAAGTAATGGTAACTCCTAGTTCTTATTTATTCAGGTATCTTATGAACTAGAGTGTTATTTGGCTAATTTACATAAATTATTTTAACTTTTTTTACTTACTATTAACAAAATGCCATGATTCTCTGAAATATTTTCTAATTCCTGAAAGTATACAATAGACTAGAAGACTCTAGTCCACTGATTAAAAATATTTTTCTACCCTAAATATTATAATGAATGACAATGCAGGCGATGGCTTGGTCACCCACAGGTAAAATAGCAAGCCTTGATTTAATCGCCTATAGTAAGTCAAGAACATATTTCTTAGAGATGCTTTCACAAGTTAGGGCTGTGAATTGAGAGTAGCTTCTCATAGAAAGAGACTCGAAGGGTTGCCATATGCACGGTGAGAAAATTATCCAACTCCCATAATCACAAGTCTTCATCCTCTTAAGGAACACCAAAACACCGTTCTCTGAACTATTATAAAATGTTAATTTGTAACAATATGGGTCTTTTTAAAAATTATTATTTTGTCTTTGATACTTTCAGAATGAAACATTTACTATGGTTCTTTTTAAGAACTTTGATGATGGACATTTGGGTTGGTTCCATGTCTTTGCTATTATAAACAGTGCCTCAATGAACATACGTGTGCATGTGTCTTTATAATAGAACAATTTATAATTCTTTGGGCATATATCCAGTAACGGGACTGCTGGGTCAAATGGAATTTCTATTTCTAGATCCTTGAGGAATCGCCACACTGTCTTCCACAATGGTGCAGCCATAAAAAAACGATGAGTTCGCGTCCTTCATAGGGACATGGATGAATCTGGAAACCATCATTCTCAGCAAACTGACACACAGAAAACCAAACACTGCATGTTATCACTCATAGGCAGGTGTTGAACAATTAGAACACATGGACACAGGGAGGAGAGCATCACACATTGCCGACAGTTGGGGTGGGGGGTGCTATGGGAAGGACAGTGGGGTGTGGTGAGGGTCGGGAGGAATAACAAGGGGAGAAATACCAGATGTGGGTGATGGGGGGATGAAGGCAGCAAACCACCTTGCCATGTGTGTACATATGCAACAATCCTGCATGATCTGCACATGTACCCCAGAACCTAAAGTACAATTAAAAATAAAAAAGAACTTTGATGAAAAGCTGCTGCACTCTAAATGCATTACCTATCATTATACATTCTCTTCATTTCTTGTGACATATATGTGCTAAGACAACACTCTTGTTCAGTCTCTTAATTTCATAGGCAAGTCCTCCAGTTGTTCTTTCAATCCATGAATAAGAGACACTTTTTTTTCAAATCCCTTTACAGACATCAAACTTTAATGCTAAACTTACTTTTTTCTTTAAGGGTCACGCAAATAGCTCCTTGAAGTCAGTGAGTCCTAACCTCAGAGTAATTTTTGCTACACAACTGGAAGCCTTGAGTTAATATCTGTCAATTGTTCAGTAATTAGATAAAATATCTGCTGAAGATTTTCAAGAACAGATTGGTTTAGCTGACTGTCTGCCCCAAATTGTGCTAATTCTCATTTTACAACTTCTTCAAAACTCACCATCTTGTCAGTATTACTAAACATGTGTGGAGAAAAATCTAATAGTGTGGATTACTGAAGAGGACTGTTCAAAAATTCCATATGAAATATTTTTCTTTCATTGCTTTTTCTGAAGATTTGCCAACTTAGTGCTGTGTTATTTATTTCTTCACTGCTTTTCTGGCTATCTTTCACCCATTGTTCCAGAGTACTGGTACTAGACATCTACCATGATAGATGACATTGCTCCTACCTTTCCATGTTTATCCTATAAAATGTAAGTTGAGGAAAAGGAGATGAACACAGAAGGAGAAATCAATAAAAATGAGAGTTTTGTGAATTAGTGAGCATATGTGATTTATTCTGTGGATAGTACATTATTCATTTTTACAGTTGTGAGACAATATACATTTTATAATTGAATTTTATGCATATTTGTTGAAGCAAATGTCAGTTGCTTAATATCCAACTATTGTAGAATTCTAAATAATTTCTAATTATTTAATTTTAATTATCTGAACTCAGAAATGTTCCTGCATAAATTCTATTTGCCTCTGTGTCATTTAAAAATGAGAAAAAAAAAGGTGCAACCAAAATGAATGAGGAGAGGATTAGTTAAGAAGGTACTTCAAAGGAAAAGAAGTGCCACTGATAAAGCAGAATGAACAGTAATAGTTGTTCTGCTCTGAATTTGGTCCTGCTATGTTAGCCAGTTCTTTCTAACTCTAGTCTCTCTTCTCTCTCCATCTATTAAAAGATTTTCTCCAATTCTCTTTATCTGGCCTATATTCCCTAAAGCATTATCAATGCTAGAAATACGTGTAATCATGCTTCCCAACAGTCTAATGCCTGCAATTATAAAATATAGTTAGCATTTATACTCAAATATTACTTCTATTCCTTGCAAGAAAATGTCAAACGTATTTGATTAATCAATGCTCTTGGCAGGGGCTATTATTTTTAACTGAGCAACACGTGATTTTGACGCTAGTGTTTACTGAATAATGACTTTCATTTGTTCTTTAACTTAGAGCTTTGTTCTAATGATGAGTATAATAGGCAAAAATGGGCAGGAACAGTGCAGTGGTAATATAGTGGAGGAAGCAGTGTTTGGACACTGAGGGTTTGTGACACCTATAAATCATGCCACTGAGCTCCTGCCACTGAGTTCCTGTTTGACTCAAATGCTGAAACTAATTGATGATACTATTCCATCTTACTAATGCTTATTAAAGCTTAATTTCCCATTAGTTTTCTTTTTAATGTCTATCCAAGGGATTAATGAAAAAAAAACTTCTTCCTTTGTATATGGACAACAGCATCTATGAAACATATATGATAAGTTCTGCTAAATATGGTATAAATCTAGAGTAGAGAAAGTCAATATCAGGGAGCTAAGATGAATATGTTGATTGCCCTGTCCCAAATTGCTGTGGAAAATTTCTTTAGGCTTTTCTCTAAACTGGCTGCTCTCTAAAACAGACTCCAACTGTTCTTTCCCTCTTGCAATTATTCAACATAATTAGCAATCTTTAGAAATTTAGCCAAGTGTTGCATATTCCCTATGTAGGTCTTGGCTTCTTGCCAAGTAAAAATTTCAAAGTATCATGCTCCTTAACTCTTCAGAAAAGATGCCTTTCAAAGACAATGAGGTGTCAATTATCCTTAATTGCTCTTCAGTTTTCCATCTTTTTAAAACATCTATCATTTTGACAGACTGTATTTCTGAATGGACTCTGACTCAAACGAAACTGTGTGCATATTTCCCCCCGTCTAATGGTAGGGAACACATAAGAAGTCAATTTACAACAATGGAATAGGTGTGGGATTCTGCTTTATGTGTGTGCATGCGACCTCTTTGCTTTAAGAATTTTTTTTTGTTGTTCTTTAAATCAAATAGTCTCACTTGAAAATACCAGAAAGTTGTCAGAAGTCTAACTAGTATAATACACATAATCTTCAAACCTTGGAGCTTTTCTTTGTAGGTCTAATTTTCCAAATAAACATTAAACTGTTCCATATTTAAGAATGTGTTAAAAGATAAATTTCTTATTTGGATCATGGAGAAAGTCTGTGCAAGACAATATTATATGTTATGTACCCTTTAAAGACTCTGACTTAGTTGACACACTTAATCATTTTTTTGGAAAAATATGTGAAGCACAATGAAGATACATCATTTTAGTTCATTATTTTGGGATTTGATTACTCTCGACATCTACTAGTACTTCTACTTGACATTACTAGTAGTAGTCAAATGCTACTTAAAATAAATTTTCACACAAACTGGCAAAGAAAAATTGCACTGGACTAATTAGAGGGGCAATAAATCATTTATTAAAGACTATTTCAATAGGGGAGAGATATTGAACTCAACTACATCAATACAAAATGTGGCAGAGCTTTCAAGTGCTTGGATAAGTTAGTGGAAAATCAGTGGAAGAATTAGGAGGGATGGGTGGTGTATTAGTCTGTTCTCACACTGCTAATAAAGACACGCCTGAGACTGGATAATTTATAAAAGAAAAAGATTTAATTGACTCATAGTTTCACATGGCTGGGGAGTCCTCACAATCATGGCAGATGGGGAATGAAGAGCAAAGTCACATCTTTAATGGTGGCGGTAAGAGACCTTGTGCATGGGAACTCCCATTTATAAAACCATTGGATCTGTGAGACTTGTTCACTATGTGGAGAATAGTATGGGGGAAACCACCCTCATGATTCAATTATCTCACACCAGGTCCCACCCTTGACACCTGGGAATTATTACAATTCAAGGTGAGAGTTGCATTGGGACACAGACAAACCATATCAGACTGTCAATGTGATTAGTCTGTCTGTGTCTGCTAATTGTTGCTTATTGAAGTCAGGGAACTATCCTCCTATGGAGACTGTGAGAAAGGGCACTATCTTTCCTGATGTTTACATATCAAAGTGATATTTTCAGGTCCTTAAGAAACACTTTCCTGGCTTGTAAACCTGGTAAGAGGATAGGAGAAGATTTACATTTCAAAGAGGAAGAGCAACAATTTACAATTGAACACTTTCTCAAGTAAATGCTATAATAAAAGGGAGGTCAGAGGCCTACAGTCAGAAAGTAACCAGTATAAAATTTAATCAAGGTGATGGGAACACCAAGAACATCTAGGCCAAGACAAATAAAATGAAAGAAAAAATTTCTCCTTTTTGGAGCCTCTCAGTTTGTAACGTATGAAATATTTATATAACAATTGCTTTGAAGATACAGGAGTTTCAGCTTTCAAAAGTATATTTTGGAGTACATTATTTGAAGTGAGGATTTATATCCCTTTTTGTCATAATCTATTGGTAGTTTATTATATTAAGAATGCAAGTATTTTAAAAATAGAGGTATTGCACTCATTGTCCATTGCCCTGCACCTGCATTTTTCCAGGTATATATGTTTTACCCTATTCGGGTTAATCCCACATTAAATGTAAGACAGCTTGTAGCTAATCAAAGTAATTAGAAACACTATCACTTTTGTATTTCACAACTGTTAGAAGAATGACAACAGCAACATTCAAATAATCTAACAGTAATCTTTGAATTCGTTTGCAGTTTCAGAGATTTTTCGCAGATCTGTTGCCTCATTAAGCTTTAATGATATGTTTAGTACACAAATTAAAATAACTCAATTTCAAAACTCCTGAGCAAAATATGTTCCTTCAGTTCACATGGCTAATTGTCTGTATGCATGTGGAGATCAGGACATCCTTTCAAAAAAACCCAATTATAACTCACTTCAGCCTAAGCTATTTAAGTAGTAAAACAAAAATATTTAGTCTCTATGAGTATGAATGTCATTGTCTCTAAATGCATTCTCTTAAATAGATGCATTATTGCTCTATTCTCACATTAATACTCATGTGGAAATCCATGTTTCTGCCAAAATGGGTCTGAAACACTTTTTTAAATTATAGTGTCACTGACATAATAAAAACACTTAAAATAATGGCTAATTCCTCTTGCACTTTGTATGTTTACAATACTAAATGCTTTACCTATATTAAATCATTTATTATCTTATCCATTCTATAAGGTAGGTTCTGTTAACAGTCTTGTTTCATAAATGAGTTAATCAGCTTGTCCAAAATCACACAGAGAGTGGTGATCAGGATATAATATCGAAAGTCTCAATCCAGAGTCTAGAGGCTTATCCATAAGCTACAATGTCTATGTTCTTATAAAGTTCAGATTTATTCAAGATTATGGTCTCTTTCATAATAAACAGGATAGAGTATAACAATGTTTGATATACCTTACTTGCCTTATTCCTTTTGTTTCAAATAAATAGTTGAAATGTTCCCTGAAAGTTTAATAGGGAAAAAAATATACACAGTTTAATATTTTATACATGGTTATTCTGCTTTTTTTTTTTTTTTTTTGAGGTTGCAGTGAAAGTTTAATGAGCCAAAGAAGAAATCTCTCTGCTGTCGAGAGGGGACCAAGAAAAGGGTTGCCCATGTTTTTCTGCTTTTAAAAAATTGAATTCACTGTAAACAATAGTATTGGAAATATTAATAGGAATTTTATAGAGAAAAATACTTTTCCTAATTACATCATGGTCACATTAATTTTCCCAAAAATTCATTAAAGTAAAAAATTGTACTTGAATATTACATGTAAAATTTTACATCTTGTTCCTTTTTGCTTAAAATTTGTTTAAATGTTTTAAATATTTTAAAATTTAATTTTCTTTATAACTTTTATTACTATCAACAAAATTACTTTTTCACAATTTGCTTAAATGTTTAGGGGGTCAATTTGTCATATTATTGTAAGCTATCATTTATTTAGCATATGTATGTTATCCTATCTTTTCCTGCCACCGTTTTTTCCCTGACACACTCCCCACCCCACCACCCCAAATATGTGAAGTCCTTTCAGGTTTTTATAGCCATCAAATACTACAAAAAGAATTATCACACATTTTGATTCAGTAAATTGCACTTAGTTTTTCTGATAAGTAGCAATAAGATATCTTCACATTTTGTACTTTGTTAATTTCATGCAATAAAAAAATGCCTTCTTGTTATCATAATTCTTCCTCTTTATCTTCATACCACTCTTTCATCCTTTTTTGCCATGAACATCTCACTTTCTTCAGAATTCTATTATGGCTGGATTTTCTTCTACATTCAATATGTGTAGAAAAAATAAAAGTGCACGTGAGATAATACAGTTTGTTACAGATACCTGTGGTTGTGTTTTATAAGTTATTTCTTATTCTTCTGATTTATCTGTGGAAGTGTATTACTTTGAGTGAGCATAAGTGAAATAAATGAATATTTAAAAGTACATTTTACGGCTTTATCAGCACTTTAAAATGTCACAATAGTAAAATTACAGCTTTGTGAAACATTTTTTGCTCTGTAGGGCACAATATCTCATCTGTCTTAGGAAGATTCACCAGAAGCATAATATTGATTTACTAACCACAATACAATATCTGCCATTTATTTGAGAGGTTTGTATATATTTTACTAAATACATAAATCATTTTATATGCACTTGTGTCATTAATCTTCAGAATTATCTGGTGAGGTAGAATTGTTTTCTCTATTTTTCAGATAACTAAATCCCATGTTAGAAGTGATAAATAGTTTTCCCAAGGACATATAGCAAATAGACTTAAATGAGGATTCCAAACTAGGCCTAAGTAACTACAAAGTTCATTTGTTTACATATAATTCTGATTCCCACTATTATTTGTTGTAGTTTTTCTTAATCTGTTAAGCACTTATGAATTGTCATCTCCAATCTAATTATTTTTACTCTCATATGAACATTTCAATATGCAGAACTTATTTTTAAAACTCTTCTTTTTTATTAAAATAATATATTGATCTAGTTATGTCTTCGCTCCACCTACTCTGGTTAATATTTACATTAACTACACTGATTTCAACAGCAAGCCTTCTCAGCTTAACTCTGTAACTTTTATGCTATGGTTGTTAGCCTAATTTTATTTTATTCAAATTTAAACTATCCAGTAAAAACAAGTTTAATTATGTTTAATTACTGTGTCAACAACTAATAATAGATAAAATAATAAATAAATTCATATCCAAAATAAACATTTCCATTGAAGCAATAATATTGCTATCCAGGAGCCAGTTCTGGATAAATTTTTAATACGTATATTACTTGTGAGGCAATTTAAGTAATTTAGAAAGCATGTAAGTCCAATTCACTGCATATGGTCAGTGTTTGTCAATATTATTAGAGTATCTTTTCTTTTTCTTAGACAAAAACATTTATGTGTATGAAAAGCATTTTTAAAAGCAGTGTACTTGTAAACAAAAATCTTTTACAATTATACCAACTCCAGAAGTGTGTCCACAAATGCTTACAAACTGCAGAAAATCTGAAGCTATTTGAGAAAATGCATAAGAAAAAAGATGAAGGCAGGTTAATCAGTTTTCCATGGGCTTTGTCTAGAACTGAAAATGATTATTTTTTGCTCAGACTCAAATGTGAAATTTATAGTAGAATAAATGAGGCAGTTTTACTTCATTGAAGGAGTAAAATATCATTGGCTGGCTGAAGTGTAAAATGTTATGTTTTTTCCAAGATTTTACCTCTAAAGCTCCTTGAAAAATTCCTCTAAAGGCAGACCTTAGAAAATGGCTTAAAGTGAAATAAGTATTGTCGTAAATGATTGCTAAATTTTATTGTGTGAGAAATATCATTGAGTGAAAGGATGTTATGCGTACTATAAAATATAGATTTTTGTTTTGAGTTTTATTTCTTTGAAAAGGACATATATGTATCAAGAGTCCATTTTTAGAAATACACTTCTAGGCAGAGCTGGAAAAAAGTATGCTGGATTCTAGGAATGATCAGGAGCAAGAAAACTTGAGTGTGGCCATTAGCGATGAAAGCATATAGATAATCACCATAGGTCAAGGAAAAAAAAATCATTTTATTCAGTATTAATCAGGGATCTATAATACATTTAATTAAAGGAATTATTTGATCAATTACAGGTTTAACAAGACACATCACTATTGGAAGTTTCAACTTAGAAGGGACACAGGAGCAATATTAGAAAAAGGTAAGTTATTTTACTAATCCATTTAAGAAACAATGATAGTTTGGATTCTGGTGAGGGTAGCAATGCAGAAAACAAACAATAGGAGAATAAAACTTAAACATATAATTTCTACCAGCAGAAATTGGTGATTTATTTTATGTCAGTAGGGTGAATAACAAACAGAGAGAGAGAAGAACCAAGAATAACTCCTCTATTACTGGTTTAAGCAACTGGGAAAATGATGATTTAATTTACTGTCAAGCAAAAACTTGGGGAAGAAATGGTGTTAGATGGAAAATAAACAAATAAATTTGCCCTTGTAAAGATGCTTAGATGACCCATTTATTGAAAAAAAATGAAATTTAAAAAATATTTAATTTGTTTCAATGTGAATGATATTTTCCAGGTTCTGAGAGGGCTTGAAGTCAATTTAACCTCTTAAATGTTTTAAATATTTTCTGTGAAAGTACATACTGCTTACCTTATTATGTAAGAATGATTTTGTTAGGATCATGTTAATCTAATTCAGATAGTTACCAATTTATTAAGATTCTGGATTGAGTTCTGATGAATTAATGTAAATTGACCTGGAACAAAAGAAAGTGAATGAGTAAGGATGTAAGAAACCAAAGACATATGAGAACATGATCAAAGTGACACAAAGAAAGGAGACAACTGGTTATACACTAAGACCATGAACAACGGAATCAACCACAGTAACCCTTTTATGTGATAATTGGTAGTTGGCATGAGGCTGGATTTAATACTCAGAAAAAATTTACAGGTTTGAACAGATGAATAAAATATAAAAGAACCTTGATTTATTTTGCTAAAGTATAGGTTGTAGTATTTATTACTGATAACAAATTACCAAAAAAAATTTAAGTATGTAAAAACTTTTTATTATTGCATGCTTCAAAAATAGTGTATAAATAATTATTGAAATAAGAAAGCATTTTGAAAACTGTGCTTCTCAAGTATTTCTACACTTACATGGGATCTATTGTCTTCTAAAGGCTAGAAATATACTATAATATTTACTCCTTAAAGACTATTAATTTGTAAATAACATGAGGAACTCAAAGTCTTATCTAACAAAATGAAAAGAATAAAAACGCATATTGGTTAATAAAATAATTCATTCATTATAGTGGCTTTGAGTAAAATAAGTATTTATCTCCTATTAAAAGTAAATCTTCAACAAATAATAGGCAATTTCAGCTTTTTCTGCTGTTATTTATATCTATCAATAAAAGAATCTAAGCAATTTCACCAGAACCAGACAGATGTGTAAGCCTGAAGAAGTGAACAAACTGAACATTCATTGTAACATAAAGAAAACATTAATATTATGCATTTAAGTGGCCCATGTATAAAGTTATTTTACACTTTATTTTCTGTGTCAAGAATAACTTTTAGTGAACTCTTAATTATCATTTATATTTCAAATAAATGGAGTTATGTTTTATTGAAATGATATATTTTCTAATATATAAAAATATTTTCCAAAAAACAATTTTTAATTTAATATTTACGTGTTTTTGTCATTTCTTTTATTTATTCTTCTGAATGTAAATATTTTAAACATGCATAACTACCAAAGCTTTTTTTCATTTAATACACTCATTCAAATAAATCCTTTTTCATTAAAGCAATCTGTTTAGCGTCTACTGAACTTCAGAATCCCTGTTACATGCTAAACAAAAAATTAGAAAATTTGGCCTGAATATTGAGCTCATAGTAGTCTAGTGAAAATATAAATTTTAAATTAATATCACAATAAAATGTGATGAGTGAAATAATATTGTAAGTAAAGTGTGATCGGGAATGGTGGCTAGGAAGATTAACCATCTCTTCATTCCTTCTCTTTGGCAATAAAGATTTGCATTAAATTGGAGACTAAAGAATGAGTAGAAAGTGTGTTTCAAGTAATGATAACATGTAGAATGTCAAGAAAGTGCATGACCAAAAAAAGAACCATTGCATGAATTAATAATAAAAATTGAAGAGGATCTTGAAGATGAACCTAAAATAGTAATATTAGATAAATTTGTTAGTTTTTTTGATGTCTGTTTAGTCAGTTCAGATTTTTTTCTGTACCCATACAAGGAGTTTTTAGCTAGAAAGTAAGAGAAGTACGTGAGGAAATTCAAAACAAAACAATAGAAAATATACTGGAGTAGGGAGAGCCTAGTACCAGAAACCAGTGAAGAGATATAATGGGCCAAGTGGGAGATAAAGGAGAGAAAGCAATTTCATTGAATCAGAAAATGAAAGCTAGATTTAAATATTAACTTTGAGATAAAAATCAGTAAGATGAAAATGCCAGCTGGATAGCAGGAGTGTAAGAGCATGAGGACTCAAAGACAAATACAAAATTTTCATTTTCAAACACGGGGCGGCTGGAGATCCCTTTAACAGAAATAAGAAAAGATACTATGAGTGGGAAACAAGGTGATACAGTTAAAAGATATTGAATTTTTAGGTGTTAATTTTGAGTTGCCAAAGATAAATAGAATGAATGTATGTAGATAATCATTTTAATAAGTATATCAATTATAAAATATAATTTTATAAATGTTTTTAAAAATTATTTGATAATATATTATTTTCCAAAATGGATAATAGTGACTCATAATTCTTTATATTGGAATTAGGCAAGAATAAAACTTATTTTAATACAAGGTCAGATTTTCTGGCTGAACTGCTGTCCCTGAAGTAGACTTTTGTCCAGCACTAAGCTGCCTAACCAAGGTTCTGAAGGTACCTTGGTCCTCCCACGAACCAAGCAAGTTATATTTGCCTTCGTCCCTGGTGGCAAACTTAACAAATGGACCCCACTGCAGACACAGCGGCAGCCACATAACCTGGCTCCAACCCAGCACAATTGCAATTTCAGAGGCAGTCTGAAAGGCCCCATTACCCGCAGGGGAAGGCTTTTACCTATTGAAGCTAGTCTGTAAAGATAAAAAAGGTGTTTTCTTTTTCAAACGGACACCAACACAAGTCTAGATGAATTTTGAAGAAGCAGCCAAAACACCATGGAAAGAAACTATTAAAGCTCCTGAAACCAACCCAAAGAAATGGAGGTGTAAAAATTCATAATAATTATCTTACAGAGCTCAAAGAGATGCAAGGGAGGACACACAGCAGCTATTCAAAATAAGAAAACATACAAAGAAATAGAAGTGTACTAAAGAAATTGAGACTATAACAAAGAATGAAATGGAAAACCTGGAACTGAATAATACAAAAAAATTGAAAATTGTAATTGAGAGCTTAAACAGCAGACTCAGTCAGGCAGAAGAAAAAAAATCAGTGAACTTGAAGTCCATATTAGAAATTAGCCAGTTAAGAAAAAACAGTAAAAAAAAGGGGGGGGTGAATTAACTATGTGGGACTTGCAGAGAACCATCCAACAAATGGCAAATACATTGTGGAAATCCCAGGCAGAGAAGAGAGAGGGAGAAAAAAACTGGAAGCTTATTTAAAGAAATAATGACTGAAAAGCTCCCAAATTTGAGAAAGATATAGACATCTAGATTCAGGAAGCTCAAAAGTTCACACAAGCAAGATCAACCAAAAATAAACTGTCCTGAGACATGTTATAATCAAACTGTCAAAAGCCAAAGTCAAAGAGATAATTTTGAAAGCATCCAGAGAAAAGAGAATTGTCATATACAACTGTATGTCCATAGGCTGTATATAGATTTCTCAGCAGACAAAAGCTGAGAGTTTATTGCTACTATACCAGCCTTACAAGAAATGCTAGAGGGAGTTCTTTAAGTTCAAAAGAAATGACACAGATAAGAAATAAAAGATCCACATGAAAGTATAAAATTCACTGGTAAATGTAAACATATAGTCAAATTCAGAGTTTTCTAATACTGTCATAATGATGCATAAATCACTTTTAACTCTAGTATAAAAGTTGAAAGGTATTTAAAAATTATGATAGGTACAATAACTTTAAATAGATATATAACATAAAATTATAAATTGTATTAAACAAAAGCATATGACATTAATTTTTAAAATAAAAGAAATCATCTAAAGTCATTGTCCTTGAGCGTCAGAAACATAAAAATAAATGTTTATATTAACCAGTTATGTAACATTTAAATCAACAACAACAACAAAACAAACTATTCTTTTGAGTACAGATAAACTCTCATTAGAAAATAAAACTCTTTGTGTTTTAGTAGCCATTCCATTCTAGAGAGAAAGGTTAGTTGGCACAATAGAGTTGAATTTTGCTTCTCACTGAATAATAAAGATAATAAAAAAGAATTTGTTAGGAAGGCTGAAAGAATTGAAGTTCACTATTGTCATGAAAATTCTAAATGGAAATCTAGTTTTCGGAATCAGACTTGGAGGTTTATCAAATACAAGAATAGCATTCAGTAAATAACATTCACTGAATGCTACACTTACCAATAATTTCTACAAGGTCTTTTCCTTGTAGAACTGCCATGTCTACCAAACTATTTTCTCATTCAACTACAGGGTTTGCATACAAGGCTGCTCTCCAAACTAAACACTCCCCACTGCCAAGCACTAAGTCTCAGGATGTCAAGCATTCCAGGCAGGGGAGTTCTACGTTCTGGCTGACTTCATTGTTATTTTTTATTCTTTTGAAGGGAAAATAAAACTGTGTACATTTTGATATTATTTTCTAAAAAATTTTTGTGGATGCATAGTAGGTGTATATATTTACAGGGTGCGTAAGACGTTTTGACATAAGCATGCAAAGTGAAATAAGCACATCATGGAGAATGGGGTATCCATTCCCACAAACATTTACCATTTGAGATACAAACAATCCAATTACATTCTCTAAAATGCACAATTAAGTTATTATTAACTATAGTCACCCAATTGTGCTGTCAAACAGTAGGTCTTATTAATTCTAACATTTTTTGTACCCATTGACCATCCCCACTTTACCCCCAGCCCCTCACTATAGTTCCCAGCCTCTAGTAATCATCCTTCTACTCACTACGTTCATGAGTTCAACTGTTTTGATTTTTATATCCTGTAAATAAGTGAGAACATATGATGTTTGTCTTTCTGGGCCTGGCTTATTTCACTTAACACAATGATTTCCAATTATATCCATGTCGTTGCAAATAATTAGAGCTCATTATTTTTTATGGCTAAATAATACTCCATTACATATATGTAACACATTTTCTTTATCCATTCATCTGTTGATGAACATTTAGATTGCTTACAAATATTAGCTATTGTAAAGAGGGCTGCAGCAAACATAGGAGTGCAGATATCTCTTCGATATACGGATTTCCTTCTTTTTGTGTACATACTAAGCAGTGGGATTGCTGGATAGCATCCTAGCTCTATTTTTAGTTTTTGGGGCACCTCCAAGCCTTTCTCCATACTGGTTGTACAAATTTACATTACCAGCAACAGTGTACAAGGGTTCCCTTTTCTCCACATTTTCCCCAGCATTTTTTTATTGCCTGTCTTTTGGATATATGTCATTTTCACTGAGGTGAGATGATACCTCATTGTTCTTTTGATTTGCATTTCTCTTATGATCAGTGAAGATGAACACCTTTTCATATGCCTGTTTGCCATTTGTATGTCTTATTTTGAGAAATGACTATTCAAATCTTTTGCATTTTTTTGATTGAATTATTAGATTTTTCCCAAACAGTTGTTTGAGCTCCTTATGTATTCTTAATAATGAATCTTTTGTCAAATGGGTAGTTTGAAAATATTTTCTCTCATTCTGTGTGTTGTTTCTTTACTTTGTTCATTGTATCCTTTGCTGTGTAGAAGCATTTTAACTTGATGTGATCCCATTTGTCCATTTTTGCTTTGGTTGCCTGTACTTGTGGGTTATTGCTCAAGAAATTTTGTCCCGACCAATGTCATGGAGATTCTGTCAAATACCAAAGACAACAATGTTGTCTTGTAGTTTTATTCTGAAGTCTTAGATTTAAGTCTTTAATCCATTTTGATTGGATTTTTGTATATTGCAAAAGATAGTGATCTAGTTTCATTATTTTGTATATGGATATACTGTTTTCCCAGCACCATTTATTGAAGAGATTGTCTTTCCCTCACTGTATGTTCTTGGCACCTTTGTCAAAATTGAGTCACTATAGACGTGTAGAATATGCAGATTTGTTTCTGGATTATCTATTCTGTTCCATTTGTCTATGAGTCTGCTTTCATGCCAGTATCATTCTGTTTTGGTTAATATAGCTCTGTAATATAATATGAAATCAGGTCATGTGATTCCTCCACTTTTGTTCTTTTTGCTCAGAATAGCATTGGCTATTTTGAATCTTTTGTGGTTCTATAGAAATTTTAGAAGATTTTTGTTTGTTTGTTTCTGTGAAAAATGTAATTGGTATGTTGATCAAAATTACATTGAATCTGTAGATGGCTTTGGGTTGTGTGGGCATTTTAAAATATTGAGTCTTCCAATCCATGTACATGGAATATTTTTTCATTTTTTAAGTGCCCTTCAATTACCTTCATTGGTATTTTATAGCTTTCATTGTAGAGGTCTTTCATGTCCTTGGTTAGGTTAATTCCCTGGTATTTAATTTTATTTGGGGCTATTGTATACAGGATTACCTTTTTACTTATTTTTCATATTGTTCTGTATTGTCATATGAAAATGCTACTGATTTTTGTCTTTTGATTTTATATCCTAAAACTTTACTGAATTTGTCAATCAGTTCTAAATAATTTTCTTCTGGAGTCTTTAGGTTTTTCCAAATGTAGAATCATATCATCAGCAAACAAGAATAATCTGACTTCTTCTTTAACAATTTGGATGCCCTTTATATCGTCCCTTGTGTAAATGCTCTGGCTAGGGCTTCTGGTACTATGTTGAATAAAAGTGGTGATGTGGCCATCTTTGTCATGTTCCAGATCTTAGAGAAAAAGCTTTCAGTTTCTCCCCACTCAATATTATGCTACCTGTGGGCCTGTCATATATGGCTTTTATTATGTTGAGTTATGTTCTTTCTATTTCTAAGTTTTTTTTTGATGATTTGATCATGAAGATATGTTGAATTTTATCAAATGCTTTTTCAGCCTCAATTAAAATGATTGTATGGTTTTTATCCTTCATTCCATTGACATGATGTATCATGTTGATTGATTTGTATATGTTAAACCATTCTTGCATCCCAGGGATAAATCCCACTTGGTCGTAATAAATGATCTTTCTAATGTATTGTTGAATTCAGTTTGCTAGTATTTTACTGAAAATTTTTACGTTAATATTCATCAGAAATATTGGCCTGTAGAATTCTTTCATTGATGAGGTTTTTCAGGTTTTGGTATCAGGGTAATACTGGCCTCATAGAATGAGTTCAGATATATTCCCTCCTCTATTTTTAGATATAGTTTGAGATCAATTAGTATTACTGCTTCTTTAAATATTTTATAGAATTTAGCTGTGAAGCCAAAGGTCCCAGGGTTTTCTTCACTGTGAGACTTTTTATTTCAATTTCACTCTTATTATTTGTTATTGGTCTGTTTAAATTCAATCTTGATAGGCTGTATATGTCTAGAAGTTTTTCTATTTTTCCTAGATTTTCTGATTTATTGGCATATAGTTGCTCATAGTAGCCACTAATGATCCCTTGAATTTTTGTAATACCAGTTGTAATTTCTCCTTTTTAATTTCTGATTTTATTTACTTGGATCTTCTCTCTTTTCCTCTTAGTTTGGCTAAAGATATGCCAATTTTGTTTATATTTTCAAAACAACAACTTTTGTCATACTGATTTTTTGTATTTTTTTCTTTCATTTCAATTTCATTAATTTCTTCTCAGAACTTTACTTATTTTCTTCTACTAGTTTTGAATTTGGTTTGCTCTTGATATTCTAGTTCTTTAAAATTCAATGTTAGATTATTTATTTGAAGTTTGTTCCTTTTGATGTAGCACTAATGGCTATACACTTCCCTTGAAGTACTGCTTTTGCTGTATCCCATATGTTTTGGTATGTTGCTTCTATTACCACTTGTATCAGGAAATATATCAATTCCCTTCTTAATTTCTTCAATGACTCACTGATTTAGGAGCACTATTTAAATTTGTGTGTATGGTATAGCTTCTAAGATTCCTCTTGTTATTAATTTCTAGTTTTATTTCATTGATATCAGATAAGATTTGTGATATTATTTCAATTTTTTGAATGTTTTAAGAATTGTTTTGTTACTTAACAGATGGTCTATTTTTAAGAATAATTAATTTACTGATGAACAGAATGTGCATTCTATTCTTCAGCTGTTGGATAAAATGGTCTGTAAGTGTCTATTATAATAGATCCATTTTGTCTATAATATAGGTTAAGTCCAATGTTTCTTTGTTGATTTTCTGTCTGGAAGTCTATCCAAAACTGAAAGTTGGGTTTTGTTGTGTTTGAGACAATCTCTCTTTAGCTCTAATAATATTTGCTTTATATATCTGGGTGCTACAGTGTTGGTTGCATATATATTTAAAATTGTTATATCCTCTTATTAATTGACCCCTTTATCAACATGTAATGACCTTGTCTCTTTTTGTAGTTTTTGTCTTATGACCTATTTTTTCTGATGTAAGTATAGCTACTCTTGCTCTTTTTTGGTTGCTGTTTCCATGGCATATTTTTCCATTCCTTTTTTTTTAGTCTGTGTATGTCTTTATAGATGAAGTTTGTTTCCTGTAAGCAACAGATGAACTGATCTTGTTTTTTTAATCCATTCAGCCAGTCTGTGTATTTTTGATTATAGAGTCTGGTTCATTTACATTCAATGTTATTATTGATATGTAAGGACTTACTCCTGTCATTCTGTCACTTGTTTTCTGGTTGTATTGTGTTTTTTTTTTTGTTTCTTTCCTTTCTGTTTTCCTCTAGTGAAGGTAAATTTTGTCTGTCAATACAATTTAGTTTCTTGCTTTTGAGTTTTTTATGTATTGATTATATGGGTTTTTTTTTGGATTTGAGGTTACCATAAAGCTTGCAAATACTATCTTATAATTGATCATTTTAAACAGATAATTTAACATTATTTGCATAAACAAACATATACACAAACAAAAAGAAAACTAATAAAAATTCCATGTCTTAACTTTGTTCCCCTGCTTTTTAACTTTTCATTGTTTCTATTTATATCTTATTAGATAGACTATGACTTTAAAAGTTGTACTTTTTTTTTTATCATGTAGTCTTTTTACTTAGGAGAAGAGTAGTTTACACACTAAAGTACAATGTTATACTAGTCTGTGTTTTTCTGTGTGCTTACCATTACTACTGAGTTTTGTACCTTCAAGTGATTACTTATTGATTAATAATATACTTTTTTCTGATTCAAATACTCCATTTAGCATTTCTTGTAGAAAGGTCTTGTTATTGATGAAATTTCTCAGCTTTTGTTTGTCTAAGAATGTCTCTATTTCTTCTTCATGTTTGAAGGCTATTTTCATCATATACTAGTTTACAGTAAAAGTTTTTTTTCCACCTCTAGCTTTTCATATACATCATTACACTCTCTCCTGTCCTATAAAGTTTCCAGTGAAAATTCTGCTGCCAGACATATTGAACCTCCACTATATGTTGTTATTTGTTTCATTTCTCTTGCTGCTTTTAGGATCCTTGCTTTATCTTTGAAGTTTGAAAGTTTGATTATTAAATTCCTTGAGTATCTTCTTTTGGTTAAATCTGCTTGATATCTTACAACCTTCTTATCCTTGGACGCTGATCTCTCTCTCTGTGTTTGGTCTATTCACTGTTATTATCCCTTTGAATACACTCTGCTCTTATATCCTTCTCTATCTCATCTCAAAGACCAATAATACATTTTGTTTTTTGTTTTTTTTTTCAAGACAGAGTCTCACTCTGTCACCAAAACTATAGTGCAGTGACGTGATCTAGGCTCACTGCAACTTCCACCTCCTGGGTTCAAGTGATTCTCCTGCCTCAGGCTCCTGAGCAGCTGGGATTACAGGCACCTGCACCACGGTTGGCTAATTTTTGTATTTTTTTTAGAGAGGGGGTTTCACCATGTTGGCTAGACTGGCCAACTGTCTAGGCATATTTGTAACTGTGTTTATTTCTTGAACTCCTGACCTCAAGAGATCTGCCTGCCTCAGCCTCCCAAAGTGTTGAGATTACATGTGTGAGCCATCACACCCTCCCCAATAAGTCTTAGATGTGACCTTTTGAGGCCATTTGATAGATCCTGTAGGCATGCTTCATTCTTTTCTGACTGTGTATTTTCAAATAGCCTGTCTTCAAACTCACTATTTTTTTCTTCTGCTTAATTAATTATGCTATTAAACAACTCTGATTCATATTTCAGTATTCCAATTGCATTTTTAGCTTAATGATTTTTTTCTTTTGAGACAGTCTCACTGTCACCTGGGCTGGAGTGCAGTGGTGTGATCTGAACTCACTGCAACTTCTAACTCTCCAGCACAAACAATCCTCCTTCCTCAGCTTACCAAGTAGCTGGGACTACAAGTGCACACAACCTCACCAAACCAATATTTTGTTTTGTTTTGTTTTGTTTTGTTTTGTTTTTGTGTTTTTGTAGAGACAGAGTTTTACCATGTTACCCTGGCTGGTTTCAAATCCCTGGGAACAGCAATCTACCCACATTGATCTCCCGAAGTGCTGAGATTACAGGCATGAGCTACTGAGCTTGGCCAATTCTTTTTAATTATTTCAATCTCTTTATTAAATTTATCGGATAGAATTCAAATTCATTTCCTGTGTTATCTTGAATTTCTTGGAGTTTTCTCAACACAGTTATTTTGAATTATCTGAAAAAGCACATATTTTTCTCCTGAATTTGTTCCTGGTGCTTTATTTAGTTCATTTGGTAAGATCATGTTTTTCTGGATAATGTTGATGCTAGTAGATGTTCTTCAGTGTATGGGCATTGAAAAGTTAGATATTTACTGTAGTCTTCACTGTCTAGGCATATTTGTAGCTGTCTTTCTCAGGAAAGCTTTCTAGGTACTTAAAAGGACTTCAGTGTTGTGATTTGAGCTCTTTCTGCTTTAGGAAACACCCACGCCCAGTAACATTGTGGTTTTTGCAGACTTGTAGAGGTACTGCCTTGATGGTCTTGGACAAGGTCATGGAGAATTCTCTAGATTACTAGGCAGAGACTCTTGTTCTCTTTCCTTGTTTTCTCCCCAAAATAGATTCTCTCTATATATTCTAAGTCACCCAAAGCTGGGAGTGGAGTGACGCAAGTACTCCTGTGACCATCACCACTAAGACTGCACTAGGTCAGACTTGAAGCCAGTACAGTGCCTGGTCTCATCCAAGGCCTGCTGTAACCTCTTTGTGATTACTGCCCGTGTTTGCTTATCCCCAGAAGGGCCCAAAAGTGCTTTCAGGAAGTCAGAAAGTAAAGTTAAAAACCTTGTAAGTCTGCCTGGTGTCTTCTCATATTGCAGCTAAGCTGCAACCACAAGATACAGTCCTTCACGCCCTTCTCTTTCCTTCCCAAAGGCAGAGAAGTCTCACCCTGTAGCCACTGCCACCTCAGGCCACAAGGAGTGCTGCTAGACTACTGCCAATGTTCCCTTAAGTCCCACCAACTCTTAAGTCAGCTTGCTGTGAACGCTGTCTGGCCTAGGATTCACCTTTCAGGGCATGGGCTTTTTTCTAGCCCAGGGCAGGTCTAGAAATACCATCCAAGAGTCAAGCCCTTTAATTGGAGATCCCAAGAGCCCAACTGGTGCTCTACCCCTCATGGCCATGCTGGTACCTGAGGTGCAAGACAATTCCCCTTTTTCCCTCTTCTTTTCTTTCCTCCTTCCTTCCTTCCTTCCTTCCTCCTTCCCTCCCTCCCTCCCTCCCTCCCTCCCTTCCTCTCTCTCTCTCTCTTTCTTTCTTTCTTTTGCTTTCTTTCTTTCCTTTCTTTCTTTCGTTTTGTTGTTTTGAGACAGAGTATTGCTCTTGTTGCCCAGGCTGGAGTACAATGGCACGATCTCAGCTCACTGTAACCTCTGCCTCCTGGGTTCAAGCAATTCTCCTGCTTCAGCCTCCTGAGTAGCTGGGATTACAGGCACCCTCCACCATGCCTAGCTAATTTTTAGTAGAGATGGGGTTTCACTATGTTGGCCAGGCTGATATTTAACTCCTGACCTCAAGTGATCCACCCATCTGAGCCTCCCAAATTGCTAAGATCACAGGTGTGAGCCACTGCATCAAGCCGACAAAGTCCTCTTTCCTTTTCCCTCTGCTTTTCTGAAGGAGAAGACCTCTTTACCCATAGCCTCCACTGCTGGATATGTGCTGAGTCTCACCTAAAGCCAGTAAATCTCAGAGGCTCACCCAAGGCCCTCAATGTAGTACCTGGATATCACTGCTGGTTTTTCAGGGCCCAAGGGCTCTTCAGTTAGCAGGTGATAAATGCTGCTATAACTAGGTCCTTTTCTTCAAGGAATCTGGTTCTCTTCTGGTCCAGGATGTGTTTAGAAATGTTGCCTAGGAACCAGGGCCTGGAATGGGAACCTCACGACCTCTGACTCTGGTTGAGCTTGTATCCTAAATGCAAGACAAAGTCCTCCTCATTATTCCCTCTCCTCCCCTTAAAGGGAAGGAGCAATCTCTTTTGAAGTCCTAAGGTATGCATTCTGGGATTAGGGAAAGGGTGGTGCCATACTCCCTTGGCTGGCCCAGCCGGTATCTCAGTAAGTTGTGTGTCCCCTCACAGTCTACTCTTTCTAGGCCTAATTCAGCCCTAGGACTCACGTAAGAGTTGCATTCCTAATTGCCTAGCCTGCCTTTCAATCTTACTTGGAGATGCACGGTACTGTAGCCCTCTGTGGTGGGGTCGGCAGACACTCAAGTTCCAACTACTGAAGTCGGTGATTCTCCTCTAGATACAGCTGGTTTAAATGCTCCCTCCATGTGCAGGCAACAGCTGAGTTTGGTCTAGTTTTTCTTTCTTTCTAACAGGAGAGCACGGTATTCGTTGCCTCACAATTTCTGTGTTCTCTCTCCCCCAGCACCCAGAGATGCTCCCTGTACCATGCCTCTGATGTAGGGATGGGGAAGAGGTGGTATTAGTGATTCAAAACTGTTTTTTTCAATCTTCATTTCCTCTCTCAGTGATTTGAAGTTAAAACCAGGTATTATGAGCACCTTCTTTTTAGTTCTTTTGAAGTTTTGTATGTGTGGGTAGATAGTTGTTAGCTTGGTGAACTTGCAGGGGTTGCAAACCATGGGTTGACCTTTCCATTCTGCTTTCTTGTTCTGCACTCTCTCTGGCTCACATGAGATTCATAATTTACCATTTATTGCCTTGCACTCTATATTCCAGCAATGGAGTAATAAGTTGTACCTCTCTATCTTTGGATAATCTTTATCTCCACCTAGATGAACATTATCAGATTCTCTGTCTGACAAATGTAGTCTCCTTTAAAAACTCAACTCCTTCATTATCTTCATGGCAGACTGGTACTTAATGAGCTTCTCTTCCCTTCTTTGATGTAGTGAAGGTATAGTGAATCTCTCTCTATTTTCCATTTGTCATCCATGTGCACTTTTATATTGTGACTCTAACACATTTTACGTAAGTGATTGATGATCCATTTTTTCTATTTTGAACATAAACATTTGATGTCGAGAACCAATATTTACTTATTTATGTTAGCAGGATCAAAGGGAGTAACCTACATGTAGTGAATGCTCTTTAAATGTTTCTGGAATTAATTAATGAATGTGACCACTAAAATGTACATGACTACTTGCAGGTTTGCTGAGTAGCATGTGTTAATAGTGGGATTGACACATGATCATATTAGTGGGTGAATTCTGACTAAGGAAAAGAATCTATATTTATGCTTGTTTCACATATATTTTCTTCTCCCCTTTCACTCTCTATAAATCACCAAAGTAAGCTTATTATATATATATAATTTTATATATATATGAAAATAAAGGTTTTTCTGTACCTACATGTGGGAAACACAATGATTTTGTAGAATGGTTATTGTTTCTTTCTACATGCAGAGTTATATTTCCTTTGTGTGGAAAGATATTCATAAAGTGAATAATTATTACTTATATGATACCAGATAATTTACTATAAAATAATAATATTTTCAGACTCAATGACTGATATGAGCTCTTTTATTTTTCTTTTATAATTCTTTCTTGCACTGTGTTTGTATTTCTTTTGCTTAGCCTAAGCTTGTGATTTTTTAAATCTTTATTAAGTGATAATATACTTTCAAAATATGCTACAATTCATTATGAAATCTCCTCCAATGACCCTTTAGGAAAGGGAAACAAACAATACACCAACTGCTTGGGATGGTATGCAGTAGAATAATACAAGGATTACAATCTGAAGCATGACCATGAAGTATTATTCCATTTATTGGACATGTAAGATGCTTAGTGGTTTTTATCATAAAACAGAAAATAGAGAATTGGATCTTTGACATGAAAAGCATTTCACTTCCTTTCCCATGTGTACAATTGCAGGTGTTTATGATTTGGTGAGACTCACTTTCTAATATTATTTTTAGCAGGAGAAGTACTGTTTTGACCTCTAAAATGCCACACTTTAAGGGTAAAATGCCATTCACAATATGTTTTAATAAAAGCTATTCACCTTGGAAAAGGCAAGCATCTGTCAAATGCCTGATTGTGTGAACCCTGATCAGAGCTTTCAGTAATGTTTTAAAGTACAGTTGAAGAGGCAGAAAAGGAATTAGATAAGAATGCCAGATTCCTTGATACTGCTCTTACCTTAAATAAAACAAGTAGAAAGAAAGCAAGCTTTAGATTGATTCTTTGATTGAATGTATTGTAACTACCTAACACCTTCCAATTTTATATTAAAGAGCCTGCTACAGCTCAATTTCTCAGTGGCATAAAAACAAGTAGAGATATTTAGCAGTTTTTATTAGGAACCATGTATACAATTCCTTACTTACTGCAGAAAACATTCCACTTTGCCATATTATTGCCCTTTGAGTAGGTTTATGTTGCCTTCCTTTGGCCTCCAATGCTGACACACACACACACACATACACACACACATACTCACACTATCAGACTTATCTTCATGCTGAATATCCTCAGTGTACTCATATTATATGATTTCCAGGATTCCAGGCATTTCACTCCTTGATTTTTCTCCTCTGCAAGGCAAAGTATCTAGGGTGACCATATTTCCTGGATTTCCAGGGACAATCTCCTTGTTCAGATGTAAATAGTAATAATGTTCTCTTTCATCTTTAATAAAGTACTTGTTTTAACAATGAATTATAATGTCCCTGTGTGCAAATAAATATGAATTTCAAAAAAAAAACCACATCATGAAGAGAGAGCATGCTTTTTTGCCTTTTATAGAAAGCTTAAAATAATCATAATGCCAAATAGGTTTTTGAGTGTTTAGTTTGTGGCATGAAATATGTCAAACACTTTGGGGACAACAGAAAATGTAATGGACACCTCATACAACTTTATTCCTCTCTTATCTTTGGGGATGAGGAATATCAAGGAATCCCTACTCCATTCTCCCAACTGCACAACATTCTTGGGATGATGTAAAGAGAGACTTGAAAACATGCTATATTTTTCTGAGTATAAATTTTTATTTTTAAAGTTCTATCTACTAACCTAGAGGTGTACATAGAGCTCCAGTTCCTTATTAAAAATGAAATTCAAGAGTATCCATGCTCATTTCTCTCAGTATTTTCCTCAGATTTTTATTTCAGACTGAGAGCAAAAATTGCAAACCCATTACACTTATTTTTTTTATTCAAGCATATGTGCCAAATTTACGGCAAAACAAGGAGTAGATTTGAGAGTCAAAGATATACTTATGGGTGAGAGGGACACATGGTTCAAGACATTGAGGTAATTTTTAGCTGCTGGAATTGGTGTGTCAAAATTCTTTCCTTTCTCCTAATGTTAAAAAGAAATAGTGTTTCCAAAGATGTATTACATAGTGAAATGAAAATGCCAACTGGCAGTATACATAGCTGGGCAGAGGCCAGATCTCCAAACTTTAGTTAGCCAGGTTAATGATGCCCTTGTGAATTATTTGAGAATTCTGCCCAACTTGGTAAACTAAGTTCACAAGAAGTATTTGCTATTTTATTTTGTTATTTTAAAAAATAACTTGTACTTTTGTTGAGCAAAATCATCACATCACTTACTACAGTAAAATAATAAAGACTTTTATTAATTATTTTATTAATTTGGGAAACAGAATTGTTTGATGAGCACAGTGGGATGCTAAAACATTATTTAGACATAGAGTATTCAAGACAGAAGCATTTAGATAATTTCCAACACCTGGGCAAGATTAATCATTAGCTTATAAAGATAAACTTTTTTCCTCTAACAGATGAGAAGAGAGCTAAAGAAAAATCATATTGTATTAATAAATTTTAAGAGTAGATATTTTAAAGGATTCTTTACCAGGTATAATACAGGTAAAAACGTATCTTAAATATGAAATACAGCAGAGAGATTAAGTGCTAGTTTTCATGCCCCTCTTTTCACAAAAGAGAAGCATATTTCTACATTTTGACATTTAGGCAGAAAACTAATCTTTGCTACACTTTTCATTAGGAGAAAATTTTAAATTTTAAATTCTTAATTATTTTGCCAAGAATTTCTATGAAAATATATAATAACTGAAAGAAAAGCAACATATTAAATATAAATGGTGCTTTAAAATCTCTTTTCACTTCATACACAATTAAGTTGTATAAGAATGAGAGTTTTATGGCAAGATAAGTAACCATCTAGAAAGGAATAATTTATGGTTAATATTGTATTTTCTGTCTACAAATAAATAACTTTCAAAAGGTTGCTTTTTGAGGCATTTCAAAATGCCTTCACAAGTAACTTGGAAGGACTTGGTCTTGATATAGGATATCCTTGTTTGGCCCAAAAGAATTTATATTTATTATTAACCATGTATTTATATTTATTATTAACACTTTCCCTCACTCTTTCTTTCACTCATTATACATTTCTCCTATTCAGTTCAGATTTCCAAAACTCTGCAGGAAGAGCTCTGAGTTGACCTAAAAATTTAGTGTAATGGAGGTTGCTGTTCACTCTCACCTACAAGAATTTGTAGATAACAGAGTCATTCTGCATTTTTGGCAGAATGACCTTACTTTTTGTTTCTTCTTAAGTATTAGTCTCCATTTCCTCAACTTTTTAAATTGTGCCTCCTTCACTGAAACAGGGAAATTTTTATTATAGTTAATCTATAGAGTTTCTAAGTGTTATTGTATGTATTTCATGTAAGAATAAGCTTGGCTTTGTTTAAAGTCAAACTGCTAAATGTATTATAAAAATGATTGAGATGTGTCTTTGAATTAGTATTGGGATTGTTTGCTGTGTGATTTTTCTCAAAATGGAAAACGTTTTTAACTGATATATGTCTTCATTCTGTTCTGCAGTCATATCTAATTTATTTACAGAACAAGTATTTATTAAACAAATACCATGCTTGATGTTATAGGACAACTACAGATAAAATGCACATGAAGCTTATACGATTGTGAAGAGTTTAGGGCAATTGTTTTAATATCAAGAAAGAATATCAGCATGGATACAGTTTTAATATAATGAGAGATGTGCTATGCCCTAGTTATATACAAAAGCTCTGGCAACAGAGAAAGGAACAAATAGAGTTAACTGAGGCAGAGGAAAACAGTCTATGAGAAATGATGTTAAAGTGAAAACTGCGAGGAGAAAATTCTCATGCAGCACGTGTGGATAAAAATGTCCAAAAATAAGAAATTAGCAAGTGCAAAGACTTGGTGGGGTTTAAGACAGATAATGAGAAATTATCGCTTCTGTTCAGAAATGCAAATGTGTGTGGGACTAATTTCTGATAATGCCTTTAAAAGTGACTTCCTGAGGTTGAGCCAGTGAGAGTTTTATCTTGAACTTCAGAAGATCATATGTTTGTTCAATAAATCCAACTACATTGACCACATCTTTAAATCTCAGTTCAATTTAGAACCTGGCCAAAATCTGTAACCCAAAGCATCTTCCGAAATCTTCTAGGTAACAGCATATCATAAGTACTAATCCTAAAGTGGATTCTTAAAAATTCGTTGAGCTATGTAACTTAATAGAATAATGTATTAAGAAAAAGTTTGATTCCTTCATTAACATGGTTACTGTTTACCAAGGTTTTTCCCATTCCCACTATAATAGGATTTTATTTTTTTTTTTACTACCGTGGTGGTTTGGTGTGGCTACATTGCTAATGAGTTATCAGTTGTGAGCTTATGAGTTGTGAGCAAAAGTAATGGATGTAATTTTTACATACAGGTGAGGATTTGGATGCTAGTGTTAAATTATCCATGTCACTCCCTTGACACACCATCACCAGCCTAATAATGGTAACCTACAACATTCCCAACAATTGGGGTTGCTTGGTCTCCAAGTGAAGCAAACAAGAATAGTATGTGCTCAAAAAATGTTGCTCATTTTTATTGCATTGCAGGAGTTCTTTATATGCTTTGCAAATATATTACCTCAGCCTATGACTTGCTTTCTCCTTGTTCTAATGTATTTTTACAAAAGCAAACTCTTATAAGATGTTAATTATTTATTTTGTTTAGCACTTTCTACTTTCTACTTAAGAAATCTTTCTCTATGAAGATTTTCTCCCATTGTTTCTTATTTTTTTATAGATTGAATTTTAATGTTTAAGTCTATTATTCATATATTTAGGCATGTCTAAAGTAAAGCCTTTGGTTAAGTTTGATATTTCCACATAAATATCCAGTTTTTTCAGCACACTTTTTAAAAAATTCTTTGCTTTCTACATTGAATTATCTTGTACATTACTAAAAAATTCAGTCAACCATATACAGATGGGTCTATTTCTGGACTCCAATATATTCTATTGATCTATATCTCTATTAGAGATTTCAAATTCTGTAAATGTTTTCAAATTTATTCCTATGTACTAGAAATTTTGGAAAACATTATAATGATCTTATTCTTTTATAAATATTGTAAGTATATGGAAATATAATTGGGTTAAATGTATTGAACGTATTCCCCCAATTTTTACAAATGCATTTATTATTTCTAAAAGCAGTCTTGTATATTCCCTTCGATTTTCTAAGTACTCAATCATATCCTCTGAAAATAAAGGTACTGTATTTCGTCCTTTACAAAAGATACGCTTTTCTTCTCTTTCTTTATTACGCTAACTAGTACTAGTACCTCTAACAAAATATTAAATACAAATAGAGTTGGCATTCTTGTTTATTCCTGTTTTTTTTTTTTTTTTTGGAGATGGGGGTAGTTTTCAATCTTTCTCACTTAAGCATGGTTTACACCATATGAAAGTATTTATACTTGTTTGTAGATATTATTGATAGATTGAGAAAGTTGTCCTCTGTTACTAGTTTGCTGAGAGTCTTTACCTTAAATGGTTGTCACATTTGGTCAAATATTTTTCTGCTTTTATAGAGATGCTCACAATTTTTTTCATCAGTTTCCTCTTAAAAGTTTTAATTACATTTATTAACTTTCTAATGTTGAACTAATTTTGCATTTCTGATATAAAACCTTCTTAAATATAATAGCATTCTTCTGGCCATGCCAAGCCAGAAGCCAAAAAAGATGAATCTTTAAATTAAAGAAACTTTCAACATAAAAATCTGTGCCAATTGAAATATATTTTAGCATTCATTGCAAGCATTCTTTATTCTTTGTGCTAATCCAAGTTTGCATTTTTTATTTTCCTTCAGCCCACAAAAATTCTTCAACTTTTAAAACAGTTTACACCTGTTAGTGATGTATTTTTTAACCTGAAAATATGTTCATTTCACCTTCATCTTAAAGGATATTTTTCTCTTGGCAGAGAATTGTACATTGAAAGTTTCTAAAATTATTTTTTAAATGTTTCTTCATTGACACTTGACCAGACAAGAAACAGGCAATTTTTCTTTACTTTGTTAAAAGTATAATTATCTTACCCTCTGGCTAAATTTAGGTTTTTTGTTTTCTATGGTTTACAGAAATTTGATTACAGTATCCAATGCTGTGATGTTATGTTTATTATGATTGTGTACATTCATAATTTTGGATCTGTGAATTTATAATTGTCATTAAACATGGAAAATTGTCTGTCCTTATATATTATTTTTCACATACCCTTTTTTGAGACTCCAAATACATATGTACTGATACTATCTCACATAAACTGATGATATGCTATTTTTTTCTAGCACTTTTTATTTTTCAGTTTAAATAACCTCTATTGCCATATCTTTCAGTATACTGATCATCTGGTATCATATATTATTCAATCTTTAAGTTTATTGGCCTTTTCTTCTACCCTTGTGTTGTAGCTGATAAACATATTTGCTGGTTATCATTTTTAATGTTAGATGTTACATGGTATTACTTTTTGTTCTTTTCTTTTTTTTTTTTTTTTTGGAAATGAAGGCTCACTCTGTCACCCAGGCTAGAGTGCAGTGGGGCAATCTTGGCTCATTGCAACCTCTGCCTCCCAGGTTCAAGCCATTATCTGGCCTCAGCCTCCTGAGTAGCACACCATACCATGACTGGCTAATTTTTGTATTTTTAGTAGAGATTAGGTTTCACCATATTGGTCAGGCTGTGCTTGAACTCCTGACCTCGTGACCCACCTGCCTCAGCATCCCAAAGTGTTGGGATTACCGGAGTGAGCCACCACACCCAGCCATGTGGTATTACTTTTCATATTTCCCTTTCCTCTTATTATGTTTCTATATTTTCCTTTATATATGAACATAATTGCTATTTTAAAGTCCCTGTTTAATAATTCAGTCATGCTTATAATTTCTGTGTCTACTGCTATTTGCTTATATTTATCCTGGTTATGGGCCCCTTATGTTATTGCTTCTTTTTATGTCTAGTAATTTTGACTGGATGTTTGACATTGCAAGTTTTATTTTGTGTGGTTATTTTTGTTATCTTCTTTCAAAATACATTATTCTCTCTCCTAGAAGGAAGTGATAATATCTTCCTTGAATCCCTCTTGAAGCCTGTTTGAATTTCTTAGAATGGGGGTTTGGAGAAATCTTTATACTTAGCTATTTTAGACTTACCACTACATCTATTGAATGCCTTGGATTTTTAAGAAGGATTTTTCACTTTAGCTGGTCTAAAATCAAATGTTTCATAGCCCTTTATGAGTTTCACCATACAATTTCTTGATTATTCTTTTCCAGCTATATGGAGTGTTACTTGATACATGTGCTTCTTAGTATTCGTCAGTACCCAGATGAAGAGTATTCAAGCTTTTTTAATAATGTCGCTCCCACTTCAGTGGACATCCCCTCTGCAAATTCAAGGTACTTCACATTCCCTGAATTCAAATTATTTTTTCCTTACTTCAATGAAACTGTTATATTCTTTTTGAATTTCCCCTATCTACAGTGTAAGAGATAACACTCTATAAATATTTTCATGTTTCTGCATAGTCAGGGCTTTCTGAGCAAATGAACACCTGAATTATATGATGACTCAAAGATACAAGTCTTGGAGGTTAGAAATCGTTTATTACTCTTGTGATTTAAATAAATTATTTTTCCATTGAAATTATGTGCTTATAGAGTAAATAATACAATCCAGTGATGTTTGCTTATATTCCATGGTGATGAAGAAAAGCTAAATTCTTTTCCTTCCTTCTCCAGAATAAAATATTTGCATTTAAGAGCAAAGTCTTTTTTGCTGTCTCTGAAAGTTAGGCTAGGCTGGTGTGCTAACAACTCTTATATAAGCTCAATGATTCATAATTCCAGAGTCTCTATCCTGTAGTGCAAACTCCTGAGGTCGTAGCTAGCTCTCATCGTGTTATCTCATATGGAATTCAAGAATGGGGAGCTAATACAGAATGTCTTGTGCGTAAATAGTGTCTGTTAGCTCATTCAGAGGTGTGTGCTTGTGTGTATCTTGCGCAGCAAACTAACTTGCTAGTTTCCAAGTAAGGTAAAGTCTCAGACCTGTGACAGTTTCTGACTTAAAAAACACTGTGGCCAGAAAGCAATTCCCAGAGATATACCATGGTAATCATAAGACTCACATTTTTGCTGACGTTCTCTAATGTTATATTATTTATCTTTTTATTGCCCAGTGTCTAAAAAGACTTGTTTCATGTATCTTGTTCTGTTGTTTACTTATTCACCCCAGGAAATAATTGCAGTATTATTTTTTAAATAACCTAAAACCTAAATTCTGCCTTCATTTTTAACTTTCAAACACTTTATATTCATGAGACTATGCAGACACTGGTTGGTTTCAGTGTTTAGAAATTGTTTTAATGAAAATATAATGTAAAAGTATAAGTTTTAAATCACACCAACTTGGTTCTAATTCTGGCTTTGGTATTTACATCAAAGTTACTGAGTGGCCCAGGACAACAACTTCAACCTTTTAAGCTTGATTCCTAAAGAAAATAATAATTGTTAATATGAATATTTGCCAAAACAATAGATTAAATTGTACATAATAAACATTACATACAATAAAAACTCAGAAAATATTTGTGTCCTTTTCTTAATGTCCTTTACATTTATTTTATATTACATGTAATTTCATAGTCAATTTTAGGATTGTAAGGAGTTTCCTAATCCCTATAAATTTCTTTCCATCTTTAGCGTATTTGGCAATGGAAGGCTACCACTATTTTTCTATTTAGTTTTTGAAGTTTATCATCTTCATGGATAATTTGTTTCTGAAAATGACTAATATTTTACATCCTGCCTTTCATGAGCAAAGTATGATTAAACACTACATCTTAAAGATTATTTCACTTTTATATCAGTAAATGGTTTGGGGTTTATTACACTTAATTTATATTACATGTTTTTAAAAAAAATTCTATTACCTTCAGAGGAGTTTTCATTTTTAACCAGGAAGACTTATTCATTGCTGGAATAACAACAACAAAATACTAGAATGCATGTAGGCATTTGTGTTATCCTTCTTTCTGAGGAGTACTTTTAGATGATGCATTTATTTGCTGTTGGAATTTTGTTACTAAAAATGTAGAAACTTTAAAGAAAAAGTGGGTTTTGAGGGGAACGATTTATGAATAATAGCTCAAATATTTCAAACATTTCACAATGTGACAATAATCTTCCCTTTAATGTAACTACTACTATGCTACTATGCAATGATATGAAGGGATTCAACAAGAATAAAACATGATGTTGCTTAGAAGACTGATAACAGTGTAGGGATTGTGAATGGCCCAGATAAACAAAAATAAATGTTGGTTGGAGGTCACATTTCATATTCTCTTGAATTATATTGTAATGGTTATTTCTTATTGATGAAACACTATAATGTCTAATAAAATAATTGAGACTAAAAACTAACACAAATTGGTCAATACCACAATACAGTTTATTTGAAAAGAAAACCTTCCATAAAATGTTATACTTTAAATATTTAGTTTTAGTTATCAATCAGATTTAACGTTATGATCCCCAGAAAGGGAAAAGATTAAAGGTAAGATTATTAAAATGGAAGGGCCAGAGTATACTATTTGTTTTATTAGATTATAGGTCATCAAACTGGAAAGCCCACAAAGATGTGACAGGAACTGACAGAATGTTTTTTCTTAAGAAGAATAAGGTATTTTGTCATAAAAATAATGTTAAACAAGGTTGAGAGTAGTCAGAGTAAAATACTTTTATGATGTATTGAGCCAGCTCTTTGAATTTAAGAATTTATAAACAGTAAAATGGAAATAGCATAGTTGGCACTAATGTGTAATTACCACCAAAAATCACTTAAGCAATTTTATACTTGTTGAAAACGTAATGTAAATTTGAACACATTAAACTTCAAAAGAAATTCTTGTGTTTGTCTGGATGATTTGTGTGTTCAAATATAAACTGCACTTGCTTCCTTACATGTCAACTCGCTTATTACTCACATGACATTTTTGCCAATATAATTTTATGCCACCAACCCTATAGGAAATAATGGATATAATTTTGACCTAAAAGAAATTTGAAACATGTAGGTGTGATCTTCAAAAGGCTCATGGAAAATGCATATTATAAGAAAAAACTATGCATGGCTTCAAATGTTTTGCATAAAAATGACTTCATCATCACTTATTATACTGTGTCTGAAATGGTTCTAGTTTGAGGCACCAAGCAGGATAAGACATTAGCTTGAAAACAGCTCCTATCAGATCAACATGAATTCTGCTGCAACTGAAACAAGAATAAACCTCTATTTTATGCTGAAGCTTGAGTGAATCAATGGTGAAATCATTGATGCTTTATTAAAATTTTATGAGGACAATCCCTCAAATAAATCAGAGGATTGCAAATGAATAACACATTTTAAGAAGGGATGAGACAGTGTTGAAGATGCAGCCCACAGTGGTAGATCATCCATGTGAATTTAGAGGAAAAAAATACATCCTGCTGGTGCCCTAACTGAAAGATAGTGAGGATTAATGATAGAAACAGTTACCAACACCATTGACATCTCAGTTGATTGAACTTGCCGAAATCTGACTGAAACATTAAATTTGAGCAAAATTTCCACTCAGTGGGTGCCAAAACCATTGCACCCAGTTTATCTGCAGATACGAGTAGAGCTTTCAATGGAAATTCCAAACAAGTATGTTCAAGATCCTAAAGGATTTCTTTAAAGAATTGTAACAGGAGCTAAAACATGGCTTTACTGGTACAATCCTGAAGAACAAGCTCAATCAAAGCAATGTCTGCCAAGAGGTGGAAGTGCTTCAGTCAAAGCAAAAACAGACTGGGCAAGAGCAAAGTTCATTGTAAGAGGTTTTTTGGGATGCTCAAGGCATTTTTCTTGTTAATTTTCTGGGGAACCAAAGAATGACAACATCTGTTTAAGTGGACAGTGTTTTGAAAAAGTTTGCCAAAGCCTGAGCAGAAAAATGCCCAGGAAAGCTCCAACAGAGAGTCCTTCTCCACCAAGACAATGTTTCTGCTTATTCCTCTTTCCAAACAAGGACGATTTTATGAGAGTTTGAGTGGGAAGTCATTAGATATTTGCTTTAAAATCTTGATTTGATTCCTTCTGACTTATTTTTGTTTCCTAATCTGAAACAAATCTTTAAAAGCCATTACTTTTTCCTCAGTTAATAATGTAAGAAAGACTATGTTGGCAAGTTAAATTTCCAGGACCCTCTCTTCTTTAAGGAAGAACTAAATAGCTGGTACCATTACTTCAAGAACATCTTAAACTTAATGGATCTTATGTAGAGAAATAAAGTTTATCTTTTTTATTTTTTATAATTTAAGTTCATTTTTTATGACCTTTAGGAAGACCTCTTTAAATTTTATGATTTTTCACTTATATTTATTTGTTTTGATTTTTATCACAATTACTTATGAATAACAAGACACCCTTGATTCAAGAAAATTACAAAAAAAAATTTCAGATCACTCTTCCTATTTAATCAAATTACTACTTATTCATCAAAATACTAAAAACAAGCACAACAACACAAAAACAGGTGGTGCATTGAAAAGATTTATGTAACACATAGGAAGGATGTAATTTCAATTCAAATGATAGGAGTTTTACATCTAAATTGTTAGTGTGACTTTTTAAGTTTTATTCCATTAATAGCATGAGCTGTGTTGTAGTACTCGTCATTAGAATAATATTCCAGTTGCTATTATAGCTATGAGAAAATGGAGATTAACCTTCTCAATGCTAAGTGCAGATTCATAGACCCAAATCCTGTTGAAAATTGAATCACTGCTTATATATTTTTTAATGTTCAGATTAAACCATCAAACATATAATAATATATGCATGTTTGGAAGAAAACTGGAACTTCTCTTACTATGAATATACTCACACAATAAAAAATGACATCATATAAAATAGATAATCTAAGATTTTACTAATTTAGTGAGCTCATATATGAGGGAATTAGGTCAAATTTCTTAGAAACTGTTGATACATATAATTTCTCTCTTATACTTACCTGAAGGTGTATAAACTTTTTCTTTATTAGATAACATCCAGTAATTGCTATGTCAGATAATTTGACTGAAACAGAAAACTGAGTTACATTCATATAAGAAATATCAGATATGAAAGTGATCTTCTAGCCCAGAGGTAGTTTTATACATCACAGAAATCAAGATAGTTGGCCCTTCTCTTAGTATAACTGACAAATAGCTGAATATATAATACAATTAACTCCAATCGCCAATAGCCTAGATTTTCTATAAATTTAGTACAGAGTTTTAAGAAGCTAATTTGACTACTTGAAGCTATTATACTACTGCTAGAAAACTATGTAGCTAATTTACAATGAGAAATCAAAAATATCCTTTGATTTCAAGCATATAATCAGTAAGCAGAAACATGGTTCATCTACTTTATATCATTACTATATATTTTTATTTTTACTTATAGTTTTCTCTAACCTACATACTTTCAAAAAATAAATACTACTGTTATGAATGAAAATTGCATGATCACTTTATAAAACAGTTGGACAGTTTCTTAAAAGTTAAATATATGCCTAACCTACAATCCAGCCATTTCATTTACATGTGTTTACCTAAAAGAGTAAGAAATATGTATCCAACTGAAGGAATATGGAATGTTTACACCAACTTATTTGCAATAGTCAAACATTGGAAGGAAAGCAAATATTAGTCAGCAGAATGGAAAAATATAAATGGAAAAACAAATTTGGTGTAACTATATAATGAAATACTACTTAATAATGAAAAGGAATGAACTACAGATACACACAACAAAACTAATTATGCTTCACAAAAAAAGCCAAACCAATATAAATATGCTGTCTTATTCTATTTTTATAAAATCTTAGATAATGTAGATGAATCTGTAGTGACAAAAAGGTAAGTGGTTACTTAGAGATGAAGATGAACAGGAAAGGATTAATAGAGAGAGATCCTTTTAGTATGATGAATGTGTTCATTATCTTGATTGTGGTGATGATTTCATACACACATCAAAACATGTTCAGTTGTGCACTTTAGACACATGCAGTTTATTGTATTTTAA
This sequence comes from Cacajao melanocephalus, assembly GCA_963573385.1. Classification (NCBI taxonomy): domain Eukaryota; kingdom Metazoa; phylum Chordata; class Mammalia; order Primates; family Pitheciidae; genus Cacajao; species Cacajao melanocephalus. The sequence continues at coordinate 35,574 of CAUYLG010057849.1, read as the reverse complement.
TTATCGCTCAATAAAGCTGTTTTAAAATTACCCATAAAATAATGTATGTTAATTTAGAGAACAATAAATAGATGTGAGATGTATCTTTAAATGGTGAAGCAATTTAGAAGAGACAATTTACCCTAAATCTGTGAAAATGCTTCTTTTTGTTAATTTTATTCTCCACATTACATAAAGAAAAATCAGGTTTATGATGTTACCCCATTTCTTAATTAAGTTTTGATATTTGTGAAGCTAGTAGACTTCTATGTTCTGAGTATTAGAATTACTGCCAAAGAAGACAAGATAGCCTAAAGCAATCTAAATATTGCAATAATAAACAATGGATAACTCACGTTAACATTTTGATATTTTTATTTTTAGATTGTCCTTATCAGCTTGTGCATGGAAGACAGCAATAAAAAAACTGCAAGATCCAAAAATGACTAATAGATCAAATTCTACTTCAAGAAATCATATAAACTTCTTAAAAAGGTAAAGGTAATATCACAACAATAATAAGCGTAGAAATACCATGCTACATTAGTGTTACACTTACAGTTTGCACTCTGTAAACTGTATCTAGATTCCTTAAAATACATGCTTAAAGTAAAAAAAGATATATAAATCACTATGAATTTTTTTGTAAACATTTATATTAGAATAGTTTCAGATTTACAGAAAAGACAGTAGAAAGTTCCCTTATACGCCACACGATTTCTCATATTGTTAATATATTCTATGCATATGTTAGATTTCTACCAGCTAATAAACCAATATTGGTACGTTTTTATTAACTGAAGTACATACTGAATTTGGATTTTGTTTTGTGTGTTTGGTTGGTGTTTATTTATTTACTTATTTGTATTTTTTTTCTAATGTACTTTTTCTACACCAGACTATCCCACCCAAAATCCACACCTCATTTAGTAGTCACTTGTCCTTTGGCTCTTCTAGATAGTGATAGTTTCTGACATTCATTTTTTGATGACCTTGAAAAGTTTGAGGACTACTGATCAGATATCTTGTAAAATTTCTTTCAATATTGCATTGTCTGAAGGTTTTCCTAAGATTGAACAGTGGTTATGAGTTTTGAGAGGAAAATCACAGAGGTAAAGTGCCATTCTCATTATTTCTATGGATGGTGCCTATTATCAACATGATTAATCAATAATGGTGCCCTTGTTTACATGGCATAGATATTATTATTATGTTTCTCCAGTGAAAACTATTTAAATTTCCCCTTTCTTTTAATACTCTTTGGAAGAAAGTTATGCTTCACCTCACTGAGGCATCCCTGTCTATGTATATATTTGAGATTCTTTCATGCAGAAAATGTTTCTATTATCTTCCATTTATTTTTTGTTTATAATATATTTATATCAATTGCGACTCATGGGTATTTATTTTATTCTTGGGTATAATCTAATAGCAAATCAGTTTTCTTTTTCAATTGTTAAAGCTTTGGTCATGGCAGCTCTTTTAATCTGCTCCCATGTCTCTTTGCCAAACCCACATATTTTTGTTTTATGAGCACTTACTCTCTGGCACTAAAGATACTCCAGGCTTATCTTGTGTATTCCCTGCCCTAATGCCTAGAATTAACCATTTCTTAAAGTTTAGTTTATTAGAGAATGGTATTAGAAATCAAGATCTTATATAGGTTTTGCAAAGGTCATTTCCAAGTCATATTAGCTTAACATAGTGGAGATAATAAACTGTAAATTCTTAACCAGAATCCCCATATTTTGTAATATACCCCCATATGTTAGAATAAGATTTATGTTAATATGAATAAATGATATTAGAAGCAGTTATACAGCATATTCAAAAGTTCAAAATAGTAGAAACGTATGAAGTTTAACATTAAAAAAAAAAAAAGCCTACCAGTCAGTAAGCCCTTATGTCTGCCTGTTCGCCTTCTTTTCTTCCTACAAATTTATGGGCTCATGACGTATAGCAAAGCATGGTTCTGGATACTATAGAATTAAAGCATAAAGATATATTATCTGCCCTAACATAATGAAATTAGACTACAAAATATTACATATGTAACTTTATTTCCTTACTTGCTTCCTTTATTTCTTACTTTTTTCTTCCTTCTTTTTTTTTTTTTTTGCCTTTATTTTTTTAACCTCCCTCTTCATCTATCCCTAAACTTTTTGATCTTTTTTTTACATGTATGGATATCACACCTATCGTGCTGAACTCAAAAATTACATGGTTTATTCCATTATATTCCTAAAGCAAGAGGAAAAAATGGAAAAGTTCACATCTAGTCACAAGAAAACTGAAATTCATGCCGAAATTTTGTAAATTAAAATATATAAATTGAATTTATCTGTAAATCAAAGCAATGTATTAGTAATGTTCTCTTCACATAAATTTTCTCAATATCAGCATTATGGCCAGGTAAATGAAAGGGTATTACCAAAATCACCAAATTATCTTCATCTCAAATACTAGAAAGCAAGAAAATATAAAATATTGCTATAATATATTGCTTCAATTTCACAATAGTATAGTCAGCAAAGTTAAGTCACAGAGAGCTTAAATGTTTGATTTCAGGTTAGCAAAGTTTGATATTCTCGTGTTCACCATTTTATTAAATGGAGAATTAAAAACTTTTGTTCCTACTTTAAAGTCACATATTTAGCAAAAGTAATTATGAATGTTAAGACACACTGAAAAATATAAAACACAATTTATTTTACTAAATTTCATCTGCTTCTAAATCAGTCAACATTTAAATTTTCTTGTACAAAATACTCAACTTTCTGTCTATAGTTGGTAGAGGTAGCATGAGTAAATAGTAAACTATGAGATAGACAAATGTTTATTAGGATACATAAAGAATAAATCATAAAAATGACAAATTGGATTTCATCAAATTGAAGTGTCTTCTTTTCAATTAATACCATTAATAAACTGAAGAGCCAAGCCACAAATTGGGAGAAAATATTTATAACACATATACCTGACAAAAGATTTGAATATATATGAAAAGTACAATTATTAATATAACAATAATGTAATAAATGGGAAAATGCTTGAATATGCACAATCACAAAGAAAAAAATACATGATCAATAATATGTAGGTCAATAAGTACAGAAATAGCAATCAGGGTAATGCAAATTAAAACTCTTATGTATTTGCAAGAATGGAAACAACTTAAAATATGAATAACACCAAGTACTATTGAATAACACCAAGTATTATTCAAGTAGAAAGAAAGCAGAAAGCTTATTAACTGCTTGAATATAATATGATAAAACTACTTTATAAAATAAATAGGTTTTTAAAAATAGTTTCTCATACAATTAAATATGCTTCTGCCCAAAGATCCAGTAATTCTGCTCTTAGATGTTTATCAAAGATTAGTAAAAATATAAATGCAGCAATAACAAAATAAAACGAATTGTCCATAGGAGGTGATATGGTCTGGCTCTGTGTCCCCATACAAATCTCATCTTGAGTTATGGTCTAAATTGTGTACTTCATATGTAGGGGAAGGGAACTCATGGGAGGTAATTGAATCATAAGAGTGATTCCCTAATGCTGTTCTCATGATAGTGAGTGAGTTCTCACAGGATCTGATTGTTCTGTGAGGATATTTTTCCCCTTCACTCTGCACTTCTCTCATTCTTCTCTTTCTGCCTCCATGTGAAGAAGGATGTGTTTGCTTCTTCTTCTACCACAATTATGTTTTCCAAGGCCTCCCCAGCAATGCTGAATGGTGAGTCAATTAAACCTCTTTCCTTTATAAATTACCCAGTCCCAAACCAGTCACCGTGATTCACACCTGTAATCCCAGCACTTTAAGAGGCTGAAGCGAGTGGATCACTTGAGGTCAGGAGTTCAACATCAGCCTGGCCAATATGATGAAACGTCGTCTCTACTAAAAATACAAAAATTAGCTGGGTGTGGTGGCACACACCTGTAATCCCAGATACTCAGGAGGCTGAGGCAAGAGAACAGCTTGCACCCAGGAGGCAGAGGTTACAGGGAGCCAAGATCATGCCACTTCACTCCAGCCTGGGTGACAGAATAATACTCCTTCTAAAAAAAATTAATAAAATAAATATATAAATTACTCAGACTTAGGTAGGTCTTTATTAGCAGCAGAGAAAGGACTAATACAGGCAGATTTATTGATAACAGCCAAACAATGGGAACAGTTGAAATATCTATCAACAAGCAGGTTAATTGTTAAATAATGTTTATAATGAGATACTATACTAACCAAAAATAGCAATAAATAAATTACAGATACACTCAACAGCGTGGACTAATCTCTAGACATTATGTTAAGGAAATTATTCCAAACCCAAAAAAGTACCTATTGTATTGTTAGCTTTAAATGAAGTTTTAGAACAAGTAAAATATTCTATGGTAATAAATATCAGATCAGTGATTTCCTTGTGCTAAAAAACTTGAGGGAACTTTCTGAGACAATAAAAATATCCTGTATATTGATTGATGTGGTGGTTACATAATATATAAGAATATACATTTGCTAAAATATCTGTACATTCTATGTTTTACAGTTCATTAAATATATTTTATCCATATCTATATAGGTAATTTATAACTCAGTTAAGTTCATTTTTTGAACTTTGATGTAATAGAAAGAAAATCCACATTAAAGTCAATTACTAAACTATTTCTTGATGATTTGCCAAATGATAGAAGAAACTTTTGATGGAATTTAAAGGTAAACTCAGGATGATCAGCATAAAAATTTAATATATTATTTGATGGAGTTTTAAAAATCACATTTATTTGTGAAAGCATAGAAGTACTGTGTCTGAGGAAACATGACTCAGAAATAAACGTAAGTGAAAGTGTTGACAAAGGAACAATAAAGATAAAGCTTATTAAGGAGGAGCTGAGAAGAAAAATAGTGCATGAACTTTAGTCCTAGATTAGATGCTGTTAATAGCAGAATACCTTCCAGGCTTGCTTATTTATCTCAAATAATTGAATTTGAGCAGGATTGCAAGATTTCATATCTTTCATGATGGGAAACCAACCAGATCAAGACAAAACAAAAAACAAAACAAACACAACAAACATTGGCCTCAGCCAAAAAGCAAAGGCAAGAGAACCAAAAATAAAACATGTGATTCCAGCGAATAATTCCAGCCCATGTCAAAAGGAGAGGAGGAAGAACCTAACTTAAGAAATGAGTATTTGGAAAAAAATAAAACACATAAAAGAAAAACCAAAATGCTCAAAACAGCAACGTGTTAGAGAACATATGGCAAAATATTCATCTGCAGTCGGCTCTGAGGGTGACAAAGTTCAGGAACATCGACAGAAACATCTGTTCAGATGGTTATCAGGCATTCCATCGAGGTTCAAATCTGTTATATTGACATTGACTAAATAAAGACTTTTGAGCCTTTGATATGGGCTTTCACAAAGTAATATATTATGTTTTTGAAAAATAATTTTGCCTTGCAAAAGTATATTAAAGGCTGAGAAGTGGCATTTACAAAATAAACTTAGTTTATTCTCATAACTGTACATTGTCTCTTAACTCTTTGTACCATTATAGAATAGGGATTCTGAAAATTGACAAGGAGTAGTTAAAACTTTTGGGCCCCTAAAAAAAAAAAAAAAAAAAAAAACCTATGAGATTCTTATTAGTGAATTTAGGTCATATTAATTAAAACAAACCCAATTTCAACCAGGCATTATTCTGGCTGAAACTAAGCTTTCTGAAATATTATCAACAACTTCAACTTCTTTGTATTTGATTATAAAATAAATGTGATTTAGGAATGTGTATTTTAACTTAACACAGTAAAATAATTTTATTTTGAACATAATCTCATCTTTGGATTTGAATTTGCAAGGAATTGTATGTTTTTACAGCAGTCTTCTCTTATTATTGATTTTGCTTTCTGAGGTTTTAGTTACCTTTGATTAACTGCAATCCAAAAAGATTAAGACATCTTGAGAGGGAGGAGAGCAAAAGAGAAAGAGACCACATTCACATTACTTTTATTACAGTATATTGTTATAATTGTTCTATTTTATTATTGATTATTGTTAAGCTCTTACTGTGCCTAATTTATAAATTAAACTTTTTTGTAAGTGTGTATGTGTAGATACAACATAATACAGTGTATATATAGAGTTCAGTACTATTGGAGGCTTTAGCATCCACTAGGGGTCTCGGCATATATACATTGTAGATAAGGAGAGGCTATGTAGTTTCAATTTTCCTCAGAGAAATTTATAAGGAGACAGTCCGATTTTTGTCATCACCATATAATTGGCATCTTATATTGGGTCTTTATATTGTTTTCTAGTGTCTTTGATGAGCTATACTGGACAATATGATAGGATATAATCTAGGCAAAGAAATAGAATGCATAATATCTCATCTTTGTACTTTGAAGTTCATTTAAATAAGTAAGTTAATTACTCTTCAGAACCACTTCTTAGCTTCTGAAAGCAAAATTTATGCTGCCGCACACACTCCTATACTTAAAGAAAGGTTTGTTGTTATTAGCAAAGTGGGTAAGGATTTTCCTAAGAAACTGCTGACTTTCACAAAGAGATAGAGCCAGACCCCAATTAATAGTTAAGCCAATGGGCCAGAAAAAAGACAAAATATGGAGTAGAGTGCAATTTTCTATTTTTTTTTTTTCAATATTGAGAGTCCTTTGTTAGAATAGCAATCCTCTCTCCACCGATTCACTCTTACAGGAAGAGGAGTGTGTCATCTGCAGGCAAGTTTGAGCGAGAAACACCAAGAAACCATGGCTCAACCCCTTCCTATTCTTTCTTCTGTTTGAGTATGCAATTACCTGAGAGGAGCATGTTGTTGCTACTTCACTATTTCAACTCCTACAGGTCCAGCCCACTTTCCATCTTCTTTAGTAATACACAGCCTTGCTTTAACATAGTAAATATGGTTAATAAGTTTTTTAAAACTTTTTTGAATTTTTAATTTTCATGGGTACATAGTAGTTGCATATATTTATGGGGTATAAATACATCCCGTAAATACATCTACTATATACACATACACACACACACAAATATATATACATGAAATTTGATACAGAAATGTAATGCATAATAATCACATAATGGAGAATGGAATATCCATCCCCTCAAGCATTTATCCTTTGGTAAAAATGATCCAGTTATACTCTTTTAATTATTTTTAAATGTACACTTATATTGACTATTGTCACCCTTTTGTGGTATCAAATACTAGGCATTATTTATTCTTTTTAACTATTGCTTTTTGTAACCATTGACCATTCCACCCCCCACCCCACCATACCCACATTACCATCTTCAGCCTATGCCAACCATTCTTCTATACTTTATCTTCATAAGTGGAATTGTTTTTATTTTTAGATCCCACAAATAACTGAAAATTGTGTGACATTTGTCTTTCTGAGCTTGGTTTATGTCACTTAACATAATCACCTCCAATTTTATCCACATTATTGTAAATGACAAGATCTAATTATTTTTTATGGCTGAATAGTACTCCACTGTGTAGAAGCATCACATTTTCTTTATCCATCCATCTTTTGAAAGACACTTAGATAGCTTCCAGATATTGACTATTGCGAATAGTGCTGCAACAAACATGAGAGTATAGATAACTATTTGATATACTGATACGTTTTCTTGTGAGTATATATTCAGCAGTGAAATTGCTGGATCACATGATGTAATTCTACTTTAATATCTTGAAGAATCTTCAAACTGTTCTCCATAGTGGTTGTGCAAATTTACATTCTCTTCCAAAAGTGTATGAGGGTTTCCTTTTCTCCACGTCCTCTACAGCATTTGTTATTGCCTTACTTTTAGATAAAAGGCACTGAGATGAAATGATATCTCAACAAAGTTTTGATTTGCATTCCGCTGATCAGTTATGTTGAGAATCTTTTCATATGCCTGTTTGTCATTTGTATGTCTTCTTTTGAGAAACATGGATTCATACATTTTGCCCATTTTCAAATCAAGTATTAGATTTTTTCCCTATAGTGTTGTTTGAGATCCTTATATGTTAGAGTTCTTAATCCTTTGTGAGATGAGTAGTTTGCAAATACTTTCTTACATTCTGTGGGTTGTCTCTTCACTTTGCGTATTGCTTCCTTTGCTGTGCAGAAGTTTTTACTTGATGTGATCCCATTTGTACATTCTGCTTTGATTGTCTGTGTTTGTGGGGCATTACTCAAAAACTTTTTACCCAGACCAATGGCCTTATGATTTTCTCCAATGTTTTCCTATAAGAGTTGCATAGTTTGAGGTATTAGATTTAAGTTTTATCCATTTTTATTTGATTTTTGTGTATAGAAAGAGTTAGAGGTCTAGTTTCATTCTTCTGAACATGGATATTCAGTTTTTCCAGCATCATTTATTGAAGAGACTCTCTTTTCCACCAGTGTATGTTCTAGGCACCTTTGTCTAAAATGAGTTTATTGTAGGTGTGTGGCTTTGCTCCTGAGTTCTCTGTTCTGTTCCATTTGTCTATGTGTCTGTTTTTACACTTGAAATTCAAACTAGGTACTGCAATTGCTCATCTAATTTTTGATTCTTGTGACAATGTTTTGTAAGTGCAGATAGTGTTCAAAATTTGGTGTTCCATCATGGGGGACAAATGGCATAGGCTTCTATTTTGCCCTCTTGCTCTACACCTTGCTTTTTCACTTTCGAGTACCATTTCCCTGAGCCATCTGGCCAGGTACACCATGACTTCTCCTATAGCTTTACCTTTAGTAAAGATGTTATCTTGATTATTTTCTGCCAGTCTTCTTTATCAACCTTTCAACTGTTTCAAACCCAGAAATATTGATATTAATTATTGACACCTTAAATATCATAAACGGCATAGTGTGTCATAATTGCTCTCAGATTATTTCTTATTCAAATCCTTATTCACTCTCGCAGTGTCATTGTTCCAATGGGTCTTTTTTTTTTTAATGTTAGGATCACATGAATCTACTTTAAAATCATATAAAAACTCCAGAAAGGATAATGTAGAAATCAATTTCTCAATTAAAATTTGTAGCAGAATGAGATCTTCTATGATCTGATTCCATGACTATATATGAAATTATTAGACACCATTTTCACATCTTTATTTTCATTCTCCATACAGCTGTATTAGTTCATTTTCATGCCACTGATAAAAACATACCTGAGACTGGGAATTTAGAAACAAAGAGAGGTTTAATGGACTCACAGTTCCATGTGGCTGAGGAGGCCTCACAATCATGGCAGAAGGCTAAAGGCAGGTCTTAACGGCAGACAAGAGAGAATGAGAATCAAGAGAAAAGAGAAACCTCTTCAAAAACCATCAGATCTTGTGAGACTTATTCACTACTGTGAGAACAGTACGGGGTAAACGGCCTCCGTGATTCAATTGTCTTTCACTGGGTTCCTCCCACAACACGTAGGAATTATGGAAACTATAATTCAAGATGAGATGAGATAGGGGTGACAACACAGCCAAACCATATCAGCAGCCAACGGAATGTTTAGTGCAAATTTGATCATCTGATATCCTGGCTGTAAAGCACTATCCAGTTTTCCCTTGCACCTGAGATAAAGACTGAAACCAACTCTGATTACAAAGTGCTGAATGAACTGGTGGTAGGGAATCTCTGTAGGGTCATCCAGTGCAATCTACTGGCTTGTTTCTGTGGTCCATTTTTACTGGTCTTCTCTCAATTTTCCAACTTCTCTGTACAACCCTTACTACAGAATTTCTGAACCTGTGGTTCTTCTCCCAAGAATAATTCTATGTTTCCTACACCTTATAGCCTACTCCTATGTCACCTATTTAACAATAAATTTCAATAAATATATTACTTCTTTAGGTTTATGATGAGCCCTAGCACACTGTGTCCTTCCTATTTTTTTGTGGTGTGTTTGTACATATTCAGACATTTGTGCTTCACAGAAATGCTACGTGTAGATATGCTACAATGTGATATAACTTATATATGTGATGGGTATGCATATATAGAGTGGGCATATATATAGCGTTATTGCTATTAGTTTTTCTTATACATTTATTTAGTTTGTCTTCCCAAGGAAACTGTAAGCTCCATGACAACAGGGAATACACATTAGTTAAGTTTAGATTTTCTCACTGTTTTATTACAAGTACCAAACAGAATGCCTAAGGCTCTGGATTCCTATTGCATCTTGAATAAGTGAATAAATTGCCTTACCTATTTTACATTCTTTATTACTCTAAAGATAAGTTTGTGTGTATATGTCTGCATACACAGGAGAGTGTTGATTTAGACAACCTGCAAATGCTTAAAAAATTAATGAGGACCTGAAATAGATGCCAGATGTTTCTTCCATTTGGCAACTGTTGGATCCTGAAAAAAAATTTTTAATATAGGCTTTTGTGTTTTCTTCCTCTATAGTTTTACGTTTAACTTTTCTTCAAGAAAGTATTCCAAAAAGAGCATGATAAATCTAAAGATATCTAGTCCCAAGGGGAAGAAAACAATCTTAAATTGAATTAAAAGTTAATGAAATATTTTACTACTGCATTTTACCACAGCACTTGCAAGTTGTATCTGAGCATCCTAATAATTTTAAAACCACTATCCTCATCTCAATCAGTGAAAGGGTGTGAAAAAGTTCTCATTTTATGATCCAGAAAGTTGCTATGCAAAAGAAGAGAAATTAGGTTATAAAAGAAGGTACTGTATAACTTGCCTAATGGCCTGTAATCTGCTAAAAGTACAGCTGCAGTAGGCTGTTTAACAGGTGCTATGATTATGGAGCATAGCAAACATGTTAGGCTTTGTAGTGCATTTAATACCTTATAAACAATTGGACTAATTTGGACAAGGCTAATAGATTAGTTCAAATAACACTTTTGTAAAAGGTCTGTGATTATGCTGCACAAACGACTGAAATTCTAAACTTAGCAAGGTACTCAGCTTTAAAAATGACTAGAATACTATTCTTTAATATTCCAACACTGATTTCTAATGTTATTCCCTCCATATATAACACTGTACTTTGAAATGGGTGATAATTTTGAAAGTATTCTCAGTTTCCAACATTACAAAACCATGGATTACAATGTTCCAATAGTTCTATTATAATAGCCCATGTACTTTCTGAAAATGGGCATAAATCCCTGCCCTGAAACCATCAGAGCAAATGATTTGGGGTTTTCCTGCCAAGCAATTAACCACACATGTGTTATTTAAGCACGTCTGAGTAAAGTGAGTTTTTATATAGAGTTAAAGCCAATTACTTAATAATTGAGGGAAGCTTATCTGTAATGACTGACTTAATGCCTGAACATGTGAACCAAGGGAAGGTATAGCTTGTTTAATATCAAAAAGAGAAGAAAAAAAAGAAAAAAGAATAAATAAAAGTAACATGTATAACAAAACCAAGGTACGCTTTGAAAAATTCACTAAACTTTAAGAATAAAGAATGGATACAAGGGTCATGTAGAAAAAAAAATCACACACAAAAAAATAAGTATTCTGGCATAGGCAGTAATACAGCAGCTACCTTATTGATAATTTCAAGAGAGGTATTGGGTTGATCAGTCTTCGCTCAGAAGGTAGCACCTACCTCAGGAACACATTTAAGAATAATTAAAGATATATTTTGAGCCATTTGAATAGGTAAATTAATTAAAAGTAAGTGTAACAAGACATGGGAAAAGACCTCCGGACCAACTGCTGAAGAACAATTACTTAAATAGGTATAAAGAGAAAAGGCAGTGGAAAGATTAAGAAAGGGAAGATGTTTAAGTACAATCAAAAAAAAATTTTTTTTTAATGGTTAAATTTAAACCAAGAAAAATAAATGTTCAGAAAAACAGTGTGCTTGAAAGTTCTGTTGAATATCGTTGAGGAAATATCAGTGACCATTAGCGTGAATGTCTTGGTTGAGCTGTAATGGGAAAAGCATAATTAGAGGGTATTAAATTGTAATTCAGATATGTCTATAGCATATGTAAACTAGATAAATTGAAACCCCATTTGGATTTGCTGCTGATCACCTAAGACTTGTAGATAAAATATAATCTAAGATCAACTAAAATTCAGTGCTGAACTCTGAGGAATATAAAGAGGATATAGAATAAGAGAAATTAAAGGAAAACCAAAATTATGATTGGCAAAATAGCACCGATTTTTGAATTTTGTGTCTTTGAAACATGTAGAATAATGGTTTGAAGATCCAATTTCAAACAATAACAACATAAAACAATGAATAAAACTAAAAGAAAGTAAATTTAAAAATCACAAAAATTAAAGAGCACACACTTAAAACAAAAGTAATAGAATTAATCAACAATAAGTTTTTGTCAAAATTGATGAAAATGATGTAAATAAGAGTTACAAGAATGCAAAATTGGAAATGACTAAAGATACAGAAAACAAAACTTAAAATCTAAAATTAAAAAATGTACACCAATAAAATTGAAAAATTTTCTAAGAAAACTCGGCTCACCAAGCTGATACGAAACAAATATAATACATAATTAGAATTAAAGTAACTTGTAAAAAATTGCAACAGTAGAAAATAATGCACATATGCAAGCCCCCTTCCTTTTAGAGGTCAGATCTTTCCAACTTTCCCAAACAGATTATTTATATGAGTCTTACTAAAGCTATCCCTAAGAAGATAAACAGTTTGAAAAGGAATTATTCCCAAACTACTTAATCTGCAAATATAATCTTGAAATCAATGTTAGCCAAGATAGTACATTATTTATAGGTTAAGTTATTGAACACAATGCATAACAAAAAAAAATCTTCCAGTATCTTTGCATGATAATAAAGTGAGGAACATTTTAGGAATGGAAAGACTAGTATTGGAAAATAAGAAAGATAATCACATTAACAGATTAAATGATGAAACTATATGATAATCTGAGTGAATACAGCAATTACTTTGAATCATTTTATAACCACCAGGATGTAAAGCAAATAATTTCTTAGAATAAATGCTGTCCACCAGAAACCCAAAACATAATATTTAATAGTGAAAAAAGAAAATGCTTTCTTAAATATAATGTGGAAAATACATGGTGCTTCCTACCACATCTTTTATTAAACTACATTAGCAGATGTAGGTAGTACAATAGAATATATATGCACACACATGCATCTCAGTAGACATCATTTTTTTCTTTTATATGGATGACTAGCATTCCATGTCTTTTGCGCCAGCACAGATAGAACTCAGGCCACTACCTTTGGTAAAAGGATTTGGAAAGTCAACCACCTCATGATCTCATGTGTAAGTGGGAGCTAAACAAGGAGTACACATGGATATATATCCATGTCAGATGTGTGTGTGTGTGTGCATGTGTGTAAAATGTAGTGTGTGTACATGTGTATGTATATATGCATATACATATCACATTTTTAATGCAGTCATTGTTGATGAGCACTTAGGTTTCTTCTATGGCTTTGCTATAGTGAGTAGTGCTGCAATAAACATATCAATGCAGATGTCTGTTTGATGTTAATGATTTTTCCCCTTTGGATAGATACCCAGTAGTGGGATTGCTGGATTAATTAGTAGTTTTATGTTTAGTAATTTGAGAATTCTTTGTACTGTTTTCCATTTAGGTTGTATTAATTGCTACCAACAGTATGTATTTCTTTTTCTCTGCATCCTTGCCAACATATGTTGTTCGTTGACTTTCTAATAATGTTATTTGTTGACTTCGCAATAATGTTGTTTAAATGTGTATTTCAGCTGGGCATGGTGGCTTACGCCTGTAATCACAGCACTTTGGAAGGCCAAGGTGAGCAGATCACCTGAGGTCAGGAGTTCAAGACCAACCTGCATACCTTAGTGAAACTCCATCTCTACTAAAAATACAAAAAAATTTGCCAAGTATGATAGTGCATAGCTACCTGTAGTCCCAGCTACTTGGGAGGCTGAGGCTGGAGAATTGCTTGGGCCCTGAAGGCAGAGATTTCAATGAGCTGAGATCACACCGCTGTTCTCTATCCTAGGAGAGGGAGCAATACTCTGTCTCAAAAAATAATAATAAAATAAAATGAAAAATAAAAAATGTACATTTCTCAGATGATTAGTGATGTTAAGCATCTTTTAATATATTTGTTGGCCACTTGTATGCCTTCCTTTGAAAAAACGTCTGTTCATGTTCTTTGGCCACTTTTTAATGGTGGTGTTTTTTTTTTTTCTCTCTCGCTTGTTGAGTAGTTTGAGTTCCTAGTAAATTCTGGATAGTAACTCTCTGTTGGATGTACTGTTTGCAGATATTTCCTCGCATGTGTAGTTGTCTGTTTAATTTGTTGACTATTTCTTTTACATGTTTAGTTCATTTAAATCCCATTTGTTTATTTTTGTTTTGGTTGTGTGTCCTTCTGACAACTTATTCATAAATTGCTTGCCTAAGCAAATGTCCATAGTTTTTCCTATGTTTTCTACTAGAAATTTTATCTTTAAACTTTAATCCATCTTGAGTTAGTTTTTGTAAATGGTGTAAGATAGAGGTCCAGCTTCATTCCTCAGCACCATTTATTGTATACCATGGTTTTTTTTTTTTTTTTTTTTTTTTTTTGCCCACGGGATATTTTCATGGACTTTGTCAAAGATCAATTGGTTGTAGATATATATCTTTATTTCTCGTTCTCTATTCTGTTCCATTGATTGATATATCTAATTTTATACCAGTACTGTCCTGTTTTGGTTACTATAACCTTATGATATCATTTGAAGTCAGGTGATGTCATGTAATGCCTGGAGCTTTTTTCATTTTGCTTAAGATTACTTTGACTACTTGGGATTTTTTTCTCTCCAGATGAATTTTAGGATTGTTTTTCATAATTTTCTGAAGAATGACCTTGGCAGTTTGATAGGAATTGCACTGAACCTATAGATTGCTTTGAGTAGTACAATCAATTTACTGACACTGATTCTTTTGATTATGAGCATAAGATTTTTTCCATTTGTTTGTGTCATATATGATTTATTTAATCAATGTTTTGTAGTTCTCCTTGTAGAGATCTCTTTTTTTTGATTAAATATATTCCTAGGTATATTTTTTGTCAAATTTTAAATGGAATTGAGTTCTTGATTTGATTCTCAGCTTGACTGGTATTGGTGTTTAGAAATACTACTGATTTTTGTACACTGATTTTATATCCTGAAACTTTCCTGACGTAATTTATCAAATCTAGAAGTCTTTCAGAGAAGTCTTTAGGGTTTTCTAGGTATAAGATTATGTCAACAGTAGCCAGAGATAATTTGACTTTCTCTTTTCCAATTTAAATTTTTTTTTTTAATTTCTTCCTTTTGCTTGATTGCTTTAGCTAGAACTTCCAGTACTATTTTGAATAGCAGTGGTGAAAGTTGCCATCCTTGTCTTGTTCCATTTCTTAGGGGAAATGCTTTCAACTTTCTGCTTAGTGTTGGCTATGAGTTTGTTACATAAGGCTTTTATTATTTTGAGGTATGTTCCTTCTATTCCTCATTTGTCAAGGGTTTTTGTCATGAAAGAATGACAAATGTTATTAAATGCTTTTTCTCAATCTTTCGAGATGATCGTATGGTTTTTGTTTTTGATTCTTTTATATGGTAAATTACTGATATAGTTTGAATCTTGTGTCCCCCACCAAAATCTCATGTTGAAATGTATTTCCCAATCCCCAACAGGAGATGGGACCTGTTGGGAGGTGATTGGATCATGAAGGTAGTTTCTCATAAATTGTTTGGCACCATCCTCTTCGGTCACAACAGTAAGTAAATTATCATAAATTCTGCTCTTTTAAAAGTGTGTAGCACCTTTCTCTCTCTCTCTCTCTCTTCCCCCCTCTCTCTCTCTTTCTCTCTCCTGCTCCAGCCATGTAAGACGTGCCTGCTTCTAGCTTTTCTTTCATCTACCATCATGACTGTAAGTATCCTGATGCCTTCCCAGAAGCTAAGCAGATGCCAGCCAGCATCACGCTTCCTGTACAGCCTGCAGAATCATGAGCCAATTAAACCTCTTTTTCTTATACCTGGTCTAAAGAACTTCTTTATAACAGTGAAATAATGAATTAACACAACATTTATTGACTGTGTATGTTGGAAAACATCCTTGCATCCCTGGAATAAAACCCACTTGATTGGGATGTATAATCTTTTTTATGTGCTGTAGTATTCAGTTTGCTAGCATTTTTCAAGGACTTTTCCATCTATGTTCATCAGGGATTTAGTTCTATAGTTTTCCTTTTTGTTATTGTCCTTGCCTGTCTTTGGTGTCTGGTCATGATGGTTTGTTGAATGATTTAGGGAGAATCTCCTCCTCTTTGATTTTTGGAAGCATTTCAGTAGAATTTTTATTAATTCTTCCTTGTATGACTGTTAGAATTTTGCTGTGAATCTGTCTGGTTCTGTTTTTTTTTTTTTTTTCTTTTCTGAGTGGGGGGAGATTATTTATTGGTGATTCAATATTACCACTTATTGATTGCTCAGGATTTCTATTTCTTCCTCTTTCAATATTGAGAGGTTGTATGTTTTCAGAAATTTATCTATTTCCTTTTTTGGTATGTATACATAGAGATGCTCATAGTAGTCTCTGATTATCTTTTATATTTCTATTTACCAGTTGTAATGACATCATCATTATTTCTGCTTGCCTTTATTTTAATCATCTCTGTTATTTTTCCCATCAATATAGCTGGTGGTCTATCACTTTTATCTATCCTTTTAAAGAACCAACTTTTAATTTCACTGATCTTTTGTATTTCTTGGTATCAATTTTGTTCAGTTACGCTCAGATCTTTTTTATTTATTTTATACTGTTTGATTAGGGTGTGATTTGTTCTTTTTTTCTAGCTCTTTTAAGTGCAACATTGGATTGTTAATTTCAGATCTTCTGTCCTTTTTATGTAGGCATTTAATGCTAGAAATTTAACTCTTAGTACTACTGTTGTTATAATCCAAAGGTTTAAGTGTGTTTTGTCTTTATTTTTTATCCATTTCAAGGTTTTTTTTATTTCCACCTTAATTTCATGGTTGATTCACAATCATTTCAGAACATACCTTTTAATTTCCATGAGTTTGTATAGTTTCAAATATTCTTCATGTTATTAAATTCTAGTTTTATTCTTATATGGTCCAAGCAGGTACTTGATGTAATTTTGACTTTTTTTAATTTATTGAGATTTTTCTTGTTGCCAAGAATATGGTTAATTTTTGAGAATGATCCTTGCCCAGGTGAGAATAGTGTGTTCTGAGGTTGTAGGGTAGAATGTTCTGTAAATGTCTGTTAGACACTTTTGGTCTACCATCCAATTTAAGTCTGGAGTTTTTTGTCTGCTTTTCTGCCTCAAGGGCCAGTCTAGTGCTGTCAGTGGATTCCTCACTATTACTGTCTTGCTTCCTGTCTCTTTTCTTACATCTAGCAGTATTTGTTTTAGGAACCTAGGTGCTCCAATGTTGAATGCTTATCTATTTAGAATTGTATCTTCTTGTTGAATGGATCTCTTTATCATTATAAAGAGTTTTTTTGTCTTTTTTACTATTATTGTTTTATTTGATGTAAATATTGTTACTCCTGCTCACTTTTGGTTTCCATTTGCATATAATATATTTTTCCACTTCTTATCTTAGAGTGTCTATATGTCTTTACCAGGTAGGTGATGTATTAGTCCGTTCTTGCATTACTGATAATTTATAAAGAAAGAAGGTTTAATGGGTTCAAAGTTCTGCAGGCTGTACAGGAACCATGATGCTGACATGTGCTTGGCTTCTGAAGAGATCTCTGGAAAATTAAAATCATAGCAAAAGGCAAAGGCGTATCAAGGTATTTCACACAGTAGGATCAGGAGCAAGAAAGAAAAGGGGGAGGGGCTACATTCTGAACAACCAAATCTCACAAGGATGCATTCTCATTCTCATGAGAACAGTACCAAGTGGATGATGCTAAACCATTTATGAGAACCCCCTCATGATGAAATCACCTCCTACCAGGTCCCATTTCTGACACTGAGAATTACAATTCTATGTGAGATTTGGTGGGGACACCAATCTAAACCTTATCAGGTGGGTTTCTTGTATGCAGCTTATGTTTAGATAGTTTTTATATTTTTATCCATTCTGCCAACTGATACATTTTAAGTGGAGCATATATTCCCTTTACCTTTAAGGTTAATATTATTGATATGTGAGGTATTCTTCATGCCATAATGTTAATTATTACACATTTGCTTTGGAGTTTCAATTATGTAGTTACTTGATGTGACCTTCAAGTTTTTATGATGACCAGTATACCCCTTCCATTTCCATGTTTAGAACTCCTTTGAGCATTTCATTTAGGACTAATCTAGTGGTGACAAATTCCCTTGGTGTTTTCTTGTCTCAGAATAACTTTATTTCTCCTTCACTTATAAAACTTAGTTTAGCAGTATACAAAATTCTTGGCTGGCACTTTTTCTTATTGAAAAAAGCTGAAAATAGGACCCTAACGTCTTCCCACTCGTGATGTTTCTGCTGACAAGTCTGCTTTTAGTCTGATGAAATTTCCTTCACAGGTGATTATATGCTTCTCTCCTCTCTAGCACCTTTTAGAATTTTTTTTCCCACTTTGTTGACCTTGTATAGTCTGGTGACTATATTCCTTGATGAGTTTCTACTTGCGATGTATTTCTCAAGAATTCTTTAAATGTATTGTACCTGGATGTCTAGAACTTGAACAAGACCAGACTTTTTTTTCAGTTATTCCTAGAATATATTTTACATGTTTTACCTTACGTTTTCTTCTCTTCTCTCTGTTCTACTTACCACTCATAGGTTTGAAGGCTTTACATAATCCAGTATTTCTGAAAAGCTTTTTGTTTTAATTCTCTGTTTTTGAGGTTTTGTCTGACGAGGTTAATTTGAAAGGCCTGCCATCTAGCTCTAAAATTCTGTCTTTTGCTTTTGCTACACATTGTTAAAGCTTACAGCTATATTTTGTAATTCTGTCAGCAAGCATTTTTTTCAGAAGTTTTATAAAATCATCTCTCTTCTTTCATATTCTGAATTGTTTTATGATTTATTTTCATTAGCTTTCAATTTGCTTTTGGGTCTCATTAAATTTCTTTAATATCAACATTTTGAATTCTTTATTTGTTATTTCAAATATTTCATTTTATTTAGGATCTATTGCTGGACAGTTAGTGTAATACTGTTGGCGTGTTTTAACACTTTTTTTTCATTCTTCAATGATTGTCTCTCTGGTTCCTTCTTATCTGATTAGCTATCTCCTCGTTTTTGGATTTACTTTCATTTGAATGATATTCCCCCCTTTTAGGATACAGCCATAATATGTGCTGTGTAGAGTTTTATGTCTTTGGTTCCAGGTGATTTCGTGGCAAAGACTGTGTAAGTTTCGTGATTATAGATGTTTATTGTATGGTGGCTTTATTAAATGCTAGTTGTAGTAGCAATTTTCTGGACATGTTAGTGAGCTCACCGACCCCTGTGGAGTCAGGGTGAGGAGGTCTCAGGAAGCTTATCTCATTCCCTAGTGCTGTACACTGGTGTCAGGTTTTTTGTTTGGTTGTGCAGGTAGACATCTAGACCAGTAGGTGGCGCTATGGGTTAGACCTGGCTGCAGCCAATACATGTCTCCATGTGCATGATCTTTGTTTACTTTGAGAAGTTCTCTGTGCCTGCCTCAGCCAACGGTGTGTCCTGTGGAATGCATAGTAGTCTGAGTTCCCTGCTTAGCCTTGGAGCGGGCAACCAAGCTGAATGGGGCTACACCAAGCAGAGTCGCCTACATGCCACCCAATGGCAGATGTAAACACCAGCTCTAATGGGGTGGGTATCTGATAGGCAGATGCCAAGTGCCCAGACAAGTGACTGGGTATGGAGTGAAGATACCTTCACTGTCCCAAGTTGGCTGTCCGGGAAAGGAGGGGAAGCCTGAATTCATAATCTAGAAGTATGAGTGTTCCAAATGCCTAGAGATGTGTCTGAGCATGGAGCAGAGGCAGTTCCAATGTACCAAGATCTCCACATGATAAAGGAGAGTCAGCTCTGGCTTTTCCTCCGGGCAAGTGGGCACAATGAACGCTTCGAAGTATTCCTGGGCATGAAGCAGAGATGGTACTGCTACACCAAAAATCTCTCCACAGAAAGGGAAGAGAGACTCAGATTCTAATCCAAGCAAGCAGTTGTGCCGAATGCCTGGAATTATGCCTGAGTGAGGATGAAAGAGGGCGCCACTACACAAAGATTTCGAACCTGGAAAGTGGGATGACTCGGGCTTCGAATCCAGTCACGAGGGTGGACTGAATGCTTAGAATTACGCCTGGGCGCAGAGCAGACAGGGTGCTGCACTAAGATCTCTTCACAGGAAGGAGGACATAACTCAAGCAAGGAATCCAGGTGAGCAATGCCAATTGCCTGGAAATACGTCAGCTGGCAAGACAGAGTAACTGCTGCGGAGCAGAGGAACTGCTGCTACAACTAGGTCTTTGCAGGGGAAGGGAAGAGCAGCTCTGGCCCGTATTTTAGGGAAGCAAGTGCTCTGAATGCCTGGAAATATGCCCAGGCATGGAGCAGTGGGGGTGACATTAGACTAAGTTCTTTGCAAGTGAATCAAGGTGTGGCTCACGCTCCTAATTCAGGTGAGCAGGAATGGGATCAACCTCCCTTCCACTCGTCCTTACTGGTGGGGCACACTCGTCTAACTAACCAGTATAACAGGCTGGGGCATCCAGCAGTGACACATGCAGATGGTCCCTAGGCCGCAAAGCTGTTTCTCCTGGCCACAAATCATCGTGCCCAGGAGAAACGTGGCTTCAGCAACTCTCCTCCCACTCCAGTCTAGTGGCAGGAGATAGCACAATTTTAGCACTTACTGTGGGGGTGCATTCCAACAGTCACCACTCAGATCTGGCTGTGGGGGCTTTTCCTGCACTACAGAGCAAGCACTCCAATTCCTGGGCAGAGATCAAAATATGGCCATTACAGCTGGGTTGTCAAACACTGACTGACTTTCTATGAGCCTGGATTGAAAATGGCATCCTTCTTTCAGTCCCACATCTGGGAAAAACGCCTGCAGCTTTTATTGGTGTCTTTCCCTCTCATGTCTCCTGGTTTCTCCCTAGGTTAGCTCCAGGGCTTGAGAGAAACAAGGTGCTCACTACTAATTTGGTTTTCAAAGAATATATAATAAAATGAAACTATTAAGTTTAAAAGGCCAATGCCACCTATAATACTACATGTAAAGTGTAATTTTTACTTGCTTACATAATATATACACATTTGTGTATATAGATACATAGATAGATACACCTTTATATTATATATGCATGTAATAATTCCATTAGGGAAATAAACAGTTTGCACACTCTTTTAAATATATATAGATTTTGGCTTTGTAGTTTTCCATATCTTCCAAATTCTACTTATATGAATTTTACAATTTATAACAACACATTTTATAAATTGGAACAAAGAGGAGATCATGAAAAACAACAGGGAAGAACAAGGCTCTCAGTGTTGTGGCATATGTATGTGTATATATATATATGGCTGACATACATATGTATATACACACACTCACACACACACATATATATACACACACACACATATATATATATGTCAAATTCCAAGCAAAGTGACATGAAAGGTGTACATTTAATGTCTCCTACACCACATTTTTTCATCAATATTTTAAAAAATTGTTTCCCATGAAAATGCATCTTTTCTCATTTTTTCCTGTTGGCTAAGGGAATCACATCTTTTCAGAGAATCAGCTGTTTGTTTTACTGGTTTTTTTCCTACTGTTTTTTTGTATTCTCTATTTCATTTATTTCTGTTCTGGTCTTTATTATTTCCTTCGTTTTGTTAATTTTGCATGTAACTTGTTCTTTTTTGAGTTTCTTAAAGTATAAAATTGTTTATTTCAGATTTTTCTTTTAATGTGGGCATTTATTACTATAAACTTCCCTCTTGGTACTGTTTTTACTGAATTGCTTGTGCGCTTTTATAAAAGGTGCTTTTGTAAAAGGTAGAAACACCTTCAATATATCAAGAGGTAAAAAAATATGCTACTTCTGCTGGCAAGGAAGTTTTAGTGGGATTGAGGTTTTCATTACTTAGAGTCACCCAGATTCTCTCAAGTTTCCCATATTCTTTTAATCAAAGTTACATCTTTCACTTGGCAAGGATGTGAATTTTAAACTCAAATTTTCATTAATCAGACTTGCCGCTGCAATATATATGGTACTTAAAAAAAATAAAAGAAGCTTCTTAATTCTCTAACAAAGACTTGCACTGGCCTTTCAAAATCTTTAAATTTTCACTTTATTATCTTTTCTAATTAGAAGGAATCAGCCCATTCCACAGTCTTGAATTTCCTCTGACAAATAATAGTATCCAGTCTGTCTACAGAAGATTTACACCTTTCCACCTCTCCTTCCTGGTGACATTAAAAAAAAATTAACCAAATCTTCTGACACAATTTCTCTTTATCAACTCCTAATTAGAATTTTGCAGCCCTCAAACCTATTCAAGTCAGAAACCATCAATTCCTTATTTATATTCTACTAGGCCTCTAATGTTGTCATTACTATCTGCTATCTTAGCTGGACAAAACAGAATACATTATTTCTAGTTTAAGAAAACAATAATTTACTAAAATATATAGGCTAGAGAATAAGACTTGGATTATGCATGGCAGAAAATGGCCAGAAGAAACACTGGTGGCATTGTTATGAAACTTGTGTTGCAGCCACCTGGAAGTAGTCACCTCTGATAAGTCATTATGGTATAAGTCATTATTAACTCTGTTTCACTGACAGCTCAATGAATGGAATTTCTCTTATTTCAGGACACAGAGAATTATTTAAAACGTTCATTTTGAAATATAATGCACTGTATAATTCTGTATAAAATATCTACCGATGTTTCAGAAGAGAAAGAGCCAAAGACCACAACTTCTTCACTGATCCATTTGATCATATTTCTCTCTTCTGTCTGCAAGTTTTATGTGAGTACGTCTACGTGAAGAATCTTAGCTTCAAAGGAGTTGAAAAAGTGTTATTTTGTTGATTTGTTTGTTTCTAATTTTATAGCCTCTTGAATATATATTTAAAAAACTAGGAAGTTAGAATGAAGACTTAATATTAAATATGTTCAGGTTTCTCACTTTAGATATGGCTGTGACTTATAAGCCTCCTTGTATGACTTGAATGCAAATAATCTGTCTCTGGTATAAAATACATGATGAGGAAAAATATGATTAATGACCTAACATTTTAGTTTACCAGATAAAGCACTTTTCCCCTCAGTTTGCCTCCAGATAGCATTTGGTATTCATTTTCTAACACAGTTGGAACTAAATTACACCAAATACAAAAACGTACAAATCTAAAATTCTATGAAAAATGTATGATCAATTGTGCAGCCCAAGAAAACTCTTGAAAAGATAAACTAATTCTGAAATGAATGATGTAGTTTATACACAATTATACAGTGAATTTTATTTCAAAATAAATGTTTAAAACAGTTCCCTGTGTCCTGAAATAAGAAAAAAAAAAATCACCCATTCATTCAGCTGTCAGCAAAATAAAGTTAATAATGACTTATATCAGAATTATACACATTGTTTAGGGCAATGATTTCCTGGCAGGAAATTAATAATGATCTAATTTAAGAAAGTACTAAAAATGATTTAAAGACTTTGTCCGCAATCTCCATGATACTCTGTCATTTTGCTTATGATCTTTTGTATATTGTACCAAGACACCAAATGGGATTGTTACTGCCTCAATATCAGATGTCTTATGTCATGAGCCCCAACATCTGTGAGCTGTGAGATGATGACTTGGGAAGGTATGAGTAAAGAGGTGGTCCAAAGTTAATTTTGAATTATTTAGTTTATTTCCTTTGGGTGTATAAAGGCAGTAGTTTCTAAAATCAGATGTGGAGGATATTTTTGGAAGAAATTGCTAGTACAATGTGAGTTTGACTCTTTTCCTGGCAGTCATAATACAGGATGGTGCTTCAGTCTTGTTTGTAACCCAGTAAGAAAAGGTTCAGAAGATCATAAAGAAAGCTTGGACTGTTTTCTTTGACATCTTAGGGGAAAGAGAACACAATGGCTGCTTCCATACTCATGGCTGAGAAACCTGGAAGCCTGCGGAGATGACTGGCTAACCATCTGATTGAATGAGGTGAGATGGCTGTCTAGGAAACAAGCTTCACATTCAGAGATTTCTGGGCGAATTATATCAGATATATTCCCTTTGGACCTAGGTAAGAAAGAGAACTTACCTGTAGCTGTTTTAAAGGGACTTTGTCCAAGACAGTTACCTGATGACACACGAGAAGAGAATATCTATGTTGGGTCTATTGTTGCAAACCAGAAATTGAGAACAGAGAGCTAAGATTCCAGATGGAGAACAGAAGTGTTAACAAGTCTACAGAGGAATGACCTATGTTAATGGAAAGTCTCCAGAAACCCCGCAAATTCAACCCTAGTAGAATTTAGCTCTAAACATCTTTATTGAGTATTTAAAAAACAGAAACATATTAGTATCAATAAAATAAATCATTTCCTGACTTGTCTCCTTTCTGTTGCTCCAGACTCCAACTATGGGAGAAAAAGGAAATGAGGCTGAAGTACTAGGAGTGAGCTGAGGCCGAAAAGAAAAGCTACACTGGTGTGCAGGAGAAACGTGATCATGCTTCTTTGCCCTACTTCAGACTTCTGTATGAGAAGCAGCCTATGCTGAGGGAAATTGTATTTTTAATGAAGTCTGGAGATATGACTATACGTCAGACTTTTCTTTCTAAGTCACAAATGAGCAAATGCACATTTTTACATCATTTTGGTAATAAAAACTCATGGTAAAATAAGTAAAATAACTGAATATATGGTATAATGCAGGTTTATCTGAGTACTCAAGCTCAAAACTAACAATCTCTTTTACTTTATGCTATTTTTAGATTCAGATTATCTTAAAAAGATACTGTATTTTGTCAATAAAGATGTTTTTGAAAGTTTTACACTGGAGATCTTCAGAAACATGAAAACATGCCTGTATTCTCTTTACATTGTAAGGAGAATCAAAAA
Source organism: Cacajao melanocephalus (assembly GCA_963573385.1). NCBI lineage: Eukaryota > Metazoa > Chordata > Mammalia > Primates > Pitheciidae > Cacajao > Cacajao melanocephalus. The sequence goes on along the minus strand of CAUYLG010057849.1, from coordinate 10,517 downwards.
GAAAAAATGAATTATACTGCCAGTTATTTTAACTATAATTGTAGCAAAATTATGTATTTATACTAACTACTTAACAACAAATTCCCTCAGTGAAACCAAGTACCCTATTTATAAACAGCTACAACAGTACATCATTTTGCTTTGAGACACATATTACAACTATAATAAAATAATTATGAAGTTATTCATTTGATATTTCCCTCCCTTGTGGCTCTATAAAGCTATTTTCAAATATCATTAAGAAATAAAAATATATATTTTTTAAATTGGTTGAAGGCATCAACTCATTCATTCTTCATTATAAACTTCAGGGAGCTTTTTTAAAAACTATATTTAAAGAAAACTAAAAACTACAACATTTAACTAGTTAGGTCAGCATTACATAAAGGAGTCATTGAATCCCATGCCTATAAAATTGTTTTTCTAAATGTATTTCATATTCATCCTTTCCTATGTAATCTCACTGTTACAATTCTGGTTTATTAATTCATATCTGGTTTACCAAAACTACATTTAGGGTAACATCCCTGGTGCCTCTATGACCTATTTTTAAATACATCTATACAAGGAATTTCTTCTTAAAAGTTTAGGATTTTTGCATATGTGTTACCATGGGTAAATGTGAAAAAGAGATAAAGTTTACAATACCTTGATATATTTGGTGCGTTTTAAGAAAAATAACCTTGTACTGTTTGGCAACTGCTTCACATGCAAATGAGCCTGTTTCTTTAATTGCTGCATTTTACTGGATATTTCCTTTAGTGTTCTGCAACACTCAACTGCCAAACTGTTAACTGTACAAGAATTACTCCACAAGTTACATGTAAAAATATTTTGTGTAGAAAATGTCCTTGCTGTTGGTCTAGTACAAGGATGAATGTCACAAGTGCAAACACAAGACAAGCAATATTTTCCTCAAAGTAAAAATGTTCACTTTCGGTCAGCTCTTGTTTCTGTTACAATGTGAATCATTTCTGGTCTGGTGTAATCATGTTATTTGTTATGTACTGAATGCTTGTCACCCCCACACCCAGATTCATATGTTGATATCCTAATCCCCATGTGTTGGTATTAGGAGTTGTATCCTTTGTGAGGTACTTAGGTCATGAGAGTGTAACACTCAAGAATGGCATTAGCATCTATATAAATGGGACAGCAAAGAGCACTCTACTCTAGCCCTCCTTCCCCCATTTGAGAATGCAAAGAGAAGTTGGCATCCTACAACCTGGAAGAGAGTGCTTGCCAGAACCCAAGAAGGCTGGCCATGCCCTCTGATGTCAGACTTCCAGCCCCCAGAACTGACAGGAATAAATGTCTCTTGTATATAAGCCACCTAGTTCACCATACTTTGTTATGGCAGCCTGAACTAAGATAACTAAGATAGTATTTTAGACTTAATTACCTGCAAAAGAACAAAAAGATTGAAAAGAGGTTTTTTTGTGTGTATTAGGTAGAGACTTAACAAAGAAAACAAAGGCCATTACCAGGCAAACTCTTATTTTGCTTGTAAGAGATGAAGAACATGCATCTTTCCTGCCTTCACAAGTATCAACCTTGTCATAGACTGAATGTCAGTCCCCCTAAAATGCATATATTAAAGACTTAAATTCCAGTGTGGCCATATATTGAGTTGGAGACTCTAAGGAGGAAATGAAGGTTAATTGTGATCATACAAATGGAACCCTGATCCCAAAGGATTTGTGTTCTTATAGGAGTAGACAACACAGGGCTTGCTCACATTCCCTCTATGCATAAAGAAGAGGTCATGTGAACACACATGGAGATAGCATTCCTTTGCCACCCAAGGGGAGAGCCTTTACCAGACACCAGCCCTACTTTCACCTTGATTTTGGACTCCTGTTCTCAATAACTGTGAGAAAATAAATTTCTATTGTTTAAACCACCCATTCTGTGAAATTTTGTTATGGCAGCCCTAACAAACTGATACATGCCTCTTGACCTTTGAGTGTGTATTTTTTCAACCAATCTGACCCTCATATTATTGACTCATTAACATAATGTCTGCTCCCCCACCACTACCTTTACCAGGGAATTATTACAATGCATGAAAAATTTAAAATTGTGCAAATTTTGCAAATGTTAATGAGTTCAGTTCAGAGAACATTTTACTCACTAAGAACCCAATGACAAATAGAGGATAAAGCCAGGAAACAATTCTAATTTATGACTCAGAAGTATGAGTAGAAGAGAGAAATTGGTTATCCGTTCCATTAATTTACATTTGTACATTACATTTCTGAAAGTAACACCCTGGGTTATAATAATAATCAATGCTTAATTTGACTTAACCAAACGTAAATGAGTTGGAGGAGAAGGGAATGAAGATAATTTGTCCCTACCATGGGGGCACCTAGCACTTACCTAAGCTTGCTATAGTTAGAATTAACCATGTACTTATGAAAAAAAGTCATATGGGAACCTAACTTGTCTTACTTTGAAAAAAAAAAAGTGACTGTAATGAATCTCAGTAATCCTTAAGGTGCCAAAAAAATTGTCCACGAGAGCAAATACACACCCTCGAATGAGAATGGAGAGCAGGCAAAACATGCTTAATAATTTCTGTATTTTTTCAGTGTTTTATTTAAGAATGTCCTTATTATCCCTTCTGTCTTGAAAGCTGTATTACCTAAACCCAAAGCATCTCTCTTACTTGTTAAATAATCCAGAGCCACTGGGAATACCATGTCTGGTAACAATCAATGGTCTTTCAGCTCCAAATAGTCGTAGCTCCAAGCATCACAAATTAGGGCTGGGTCTCTACAATTACTGATAGGAATAAAGGGCTACCGAAAGCAGAAGGCAAGAAGTAAGACTTACTGCTTCTGGTTGTATGCTGTTCCTCCTAGCTGAGCCCCTGCAATGGCCCTGCAACATAGCACCCAGAGCTGATTCTAGACTTCAACTCCTTTTAGCATTTCTAGAACCAACTTGAATGCAAATCTATCAGAGGTTTTAAGAGAGGGGAGAGAAATTCAGCTCCTGGGAGCATTTTCTTCTAGATTCTAGGTACTATAATCCTTACATTTATTCCTCTCATTCAGGGGTCGACAATATTTTTATTAAAAGCCCACAGAATGCAAATCTATCAGAGGTTTTAAGAGAGGGAGAGAAACTCAGCTCCTGCGAGCATGTTCTTCTGGATTCTAGATACTATAACCATTACATTTATTCCTGTCATTCAGGGGTCAACAATATTTTTATTAAAAGCCCATATAGTAAATATTTTAGGTTCTGAAAGCCAAGAGATAATATCAATACATACGTAGATGCTTATACAAAAGTTAATAAATGTTTACATCATTCTTAGTTTGCCCTAAAAATTAGGTGACTGACTGCATTTGGCCCACAGATCATAATTTGTTGATCCTTGCCCTGGTCTTCAGGGTCTAGCTACTCTCTTCACTTACTATTAGTGTGCTACCTTAATTTTTACTTTCTTTCCTTTTTTTCTTTCATTTCTTTCTGACTGATGTACTTAATAGTGAAAAACATGCTTTAATTTTACCACCCATCTGCTCAAAAACACCAAGGATCCTGAGAAATAGGCATAAGAAGGAGAAAATATGGAATTCCATTGTGAAAAGGTAAATGAGGAAACTACTTACTTTAATGAAAAGAACTACTATATAGAACTTGACAAATAGAAATGTTTTGTATTTTCCTTATAGAAAAATAATTGGAAAGGTCATATATTGTTTCCTTTGACATCCATTATTTCTATATACTTGAGAGAAAAGAAAACCTAAATGAGATGAGACTTCGATGCTTTAGTCTTAGGTTGCTGAAAGCTGCCTTCTGAAAGAAAATTACAGAGGAAAATTGAATAAATAATCAATAGACACATTGTGTAAGTTTGAGACTACATTTAGATTAATAGAGAGCTAGACTGGCCACTAGCTAGATTAATAAAAAAGAAAAGAGAATATCCAAGTAAACAAAATTAGAAATGACAGGGAAAATGTTACCACTGATGCCACAGAAATACAAATAACTATCAGAGACTACTATGAATACCTCTATGCACACAAACTAGAAAGCATGGAAGAGATGGATAAATTCCTGGATATATACACTCTCCTATGACTGAACCAGAAAGAAATTGATTCCCTGAAAAGACAAATAATGAACTCCAAAACTGAATCAGTAATAAATAACCTACCCACCAAAAATGAAGCCCAGGACCAGACAGATTCACAGCCAAATTCTACCAGATGTATAAACAAGAGCTGGTACCATTTCTACTGAAACTATTTCAAGAAGTCAAGGAAAAAGGACTCCTTTATAACTCATTTAGTGAGGGTAGCATTGTCCTGATATCAAAACCTGGGAAACACAACAACAACAGCAAAAACATGAGGCCAATATCCTTGATGAGCATTGATGCAAAAATCCTCAAAAAAATACTTGCAATCTGAATCCAGCAGCACATTAAAAAGCCAATTCACCACAATCAAGTAGGCTTTATCCCTTGGATAAAAGATTGGTTCAATACATGCAAATCAATAAAAGTGACATCACATAAATAGAACTAAAGCAAAAAATACACATGATTATCTCAATAGATGCAGAAAAGGCTTTCAATAAAATTTAACATCCCTTCATGTTAAAGACTCTCAATAAACTAGGTATTGAAGGAACATAACTCAAAAATAACTACAGCCATGTATGACAAATCCATAGCCAACATCATACCAAATTGGTAAAAGCTGGAAGCATTCCCCTTAAAAACTGACACAGGACGAGGATGTGCTCTCTCACCACTCCCATTCAACATGGTATTGGAAGTCCTGGTCAGAGCAATAAGGCCAGAGGCAGAAATAACGGGCATCCAAACAGGAAGAGAGGAAGTCAAACTCTCCCTGTTTGTAGATGATATAATCATATATCTAGAAAGCCCCATAGTTTCTACTAAAACTTCTTAATCTGAAAAAAAAAAAAAACCTTTTGCAAAATTTCAGGGTAGAAAATCAACATACAAAAATGATTAGCATTCCTGTACCCCAATAATAGTCAAGCTGAGAGCCAAATCAGCTACACAATCCCATTAACAATTGCCACAAAAAGAATAAAATATCTAGGAATACAGCTAACCAGGGAGGTGAAAGATCTCACAATAAGAATAAGAAAATACTGCACAAATAAATCAAAGAGGACACAAATAAATGAAAACATATTCCATGCTTATGGATAAGAACAATCAATATTATTAAAATGGCCATAATGCCCAAAGTAATTTACACATTCAGTGCTCTTCCTATCAAAATACCAGTGAAATTCTTCAAAGACCTGGAAAAAAGAAAACTATTTTAAAATTTACATAGAACCAAAAAAGTGTCTGAATAGCCAAGACATTCCTAAGCAAAAAGAACATAGCTGGAGGCACTACATTATCTGACTTCAAACTATAGTACAGGGCTATAGTAACTGAAATAGCATGGTACTAATACAAGAAAAGGCACATAGATCAATGGAACAGAACAGAGAGACCAGAAATAAGGCTGCACACCTAAAATAATCTGATATTTAACAAACTTGACAAAAACAAGCAATGGGGAAAGGTCTACGTATTCAATAAATGGTGCTGGAATAACTGGCTAGCCATATGCAGAAGACTGAAACTGGACCCCTTCCTTATATCATATGCAAAAAATCAACTCAAGATGGTTAAGACATAATATAAAATCCCAAACTATAAAAACCATAAAAGATAATCAAGTCAACACTGATCTGGACATAGCAATTGGCAAAGATTTCATAACAAAGATGCCAATAGAAATTGCAACAAAAAAATTAACAATTGGAATCTAATTAAACTAAAGAGCTTCTGCACAGAAAAGAAAAATACTGTCAATGGACTAAATAGACAACCTACAGAATAAGATAAAATATTTGCAAACTATGCAACTAACAAAGGTCTAATTTCCAGCATCTCTAAGAAACTTAAACAAATTTACAAGAAAAAAATTCTACTAAAAAGTGGGTAAAGCATCAATGATAGACTGGATAAAGAAAATGTGGCACATATATACCATGGAATACTATGTAGCCATAAAAAATGATGAGTTCATTTCCTTTGCAGGGACATGGATGAAGCTGGAAACCATCATTCTCAGCAAACTAAAAAACAGAAAACCAAACACCACATGTTCTCACTCATAAGTAAGAATTGAACAATGTGAACACATGGACACAGAGTGGGGGATATCACACGCTGGGGCCTGTGTGAGGACTGGGGGCTAGGGAAGGGGTAGCATTAGGAGAAATACCTAATATCTATGACAGATTGATGGGTGCAGCAAACCACCATGGCACGTGTATACTTATGTAACAAACCTGCACATTCTATACATGTATTCTAGAACTTAAAGTATAAATACACACACACACACGTATATATATATATATATATATATATATATATATATATATACAGATAAAGTGGTCAAAGAACGGTAACTGATGCTTTTCAAAAGAAGACATACATGCCGCCAACAAGCATTTTTAAAAAGTTAAACATCACCAATCATTAGATAAATGCAAAGAAAAACCACGATGAGATACCATCTCATTTCAGTCAGAATGGCAATTATTAAAATGTCAAAAAATAACAGGTGCTGGCAAGATAGTGGAAGAAAAGGGAATGCTTATACACTGTTTTTGGGATTGTAAAATAGTTCAGTCATTATAGAAAACTGTGTGGCAATTCATCAAATAACTAAAAACAGAATTACCATTCAACCTAACAATCCCATTACTGGATATAAATCCAGGGGAATATAAATCATTCTACCGTAAAAACCCACGCACACAAATGTTCACAGCAGCACTTTTCACAATAGCAAAGACGTTGAAATCAACATAAATGCCCATCAATGGTAGACTGGATAAAGAAAATTTGGTACATATACACCGTGGAATACTATGCAGCCATAAGAAAGAATAAAATCATGTCCTTGTCAGGAACATGGATGGAGCTGAAGCCATCAACCTCAATAAACTAAAGCAGAAGCAGAAAACAAAATACTGCATGTTCTCACTTGTAAGTGCAAGCTAAATAATGAGAACTCATGAACACAAAGAAGGGAACAACAGACATTGGGGTCTACTTGAGAGTGGAGGGTGGGAGGAGGGAGGGGAGCGGAATAAATAACTATTGGGTTCTAGACTTAGTGATGAAATAGTCTGTACAATATTGCAATCTCCTAATGTAAGTTTACCTATAGAGCAAACCTGTACATGTACCCTTGAAACTAAAATTTAAAAAAAAAGCAAATATAATTTGTATGCTTCAACAATAGTTATAAACATAGAGCCTTAAAAGTTGTCAATGTAATTGTTTTATTTTACATATCTTCTGTTGATAGAAATATAAAAACTCACAATTTGAAATATAGACTTCTAATTTGGGTAGTGAGATTATTATCTATAATTTTATTCAAATATGATACTGGCATATAGCCAACGTTTTTTACCAGTGTATTCGTAAGGTGAAGCTTCACTATTTGGGGTAAAAATTTGTATTAAATACTTCAAATATAGTTATATATTTCAAATAGAAACAAAACTACAAAAAAAAGGTTTTATAAAATTACCTTTTTTGTCAGTTTCAGAATCAAGTGAAGTGACAGTGCAATATTGATTTAACATTCTATCTAATACAATGGAACTGTCATTACATCTATTTAATTACACTGGCCAATTACATAAAGAAAGTAAATGTCCACTATCTTTCAAGCTGTTTGGACAGCCATGGACACAAGGAAAAGAAAGCTTTTCTGGGATGATCCACTGAGTTGGCAGTCCTCTGTCTCATCTGCATGTAATGCTCTGAACATCACAAAGAGAGCTTTCTGCACATAATACTTACACTTTCTCTCAGCCTGGGAAAATGTCAGCCAATTTAGCTTCAGGCACTTTAATGTACAATCATACTCAATGATGTGAGTATATAGTCTGTAATAAGATGAAAATAGACAAGTTATGCTAGCAAGTGTCAATCCAGATTGGAGTCATCATGTTGCAAACAAGTTAATTATGTTTAACACTAATATATAATAGACAATAATATATTCATTACATGTATACTTCTTTAAAAATTATTATAGCATATGGATTCCCTTTTAAGCCACTCTGGTAAGAATACAGCCATACTGTGTATTAGTTTCCTAGGGATGCCATTAAAAAGTGCCATAATCTGGATGACTTAATAAACTGAAATTTGTCATCTCAAAGTTGTAGAAGCTAGAAATTCAAAATCAAGGTCATGGTAGGATTTGTTCCTGAGACAAGTTAGCAAATGTAAGAAGCCATGTTTACTTATTTCTGCTTGCCAGAATTTCCCAAAACCCCTGACTCTATGATGACATGTAGCTCTCTGGAAAGATGCTTTTAAGACAAAACAGGATAAAGTACGAGTCCCTTCATGTCTCTTGCTTGAGTCACTATATTCCTTAAAAGATAAATAACCCAGTCCTTGCCTTTTCCTACATGTAAGATAACATCTGACCAAGTTAGTGATACTGCTTCTGTAAATTATAACCAGATGTACGCCAGCACCCAAACTTAAATGTAATTTTGCACATACTGAATCTTCACCACCTATATAACTGTGAACTGAAATGCTGCATCAGAGCAGTCAGATCGGACCTCCGTAAAGGATTGCTCCCAGGCTGTAGGCCTTGGTCTATAGCCTTCAGTAAGACTTCTGAAAAAAACTAACGTAAATTATTTAAAAGCTTGATGTTTCCCCCTTTAAACTGGCAGTTTCTTCTGAGGGCTGTGAGGGAGGATCTGTTCCAAACTTCTCTCCTTGGCTTGTAGAGGGCTGTTTTCATGTTAACATGGAATTTTCCCTGATATGTGACTGTGTCCAAATTTCCCCCTTTTATAAGGATACCAGTTACGTTGGGTTAAGTTTCCACTCTACTCCAGTATGACCTCATCTTAACTAATTACACCTGCAATGACCCTATTTCAAAATGAGATCACATTCTGAGGCTCTTCGGGTTAAGTTCAACATACGAATTTTGGGAAGAAGGAGAATACAATTCAACTCATAACATACCGTCTGTTGTAGCATCTTAATATAAAGAATCACAATGAGATCATACATTACCAGTGACAGATGCATATCTCTTATATTCAAGAATGTTACAAGTCTTCATACTTTCCCTAAGATGATTATAATGCTTTTAATAATGTGAAGTAATTGATGGAATAGGGATAAAGCATAGAGAGTAACAGTAAGGATGAATGGTGTATGAGAAAGAAAGAAATAAGAACTGGCTGGGCGCGGTGGCTCACGCCTGTAATCCCAGCACTTTGGGAGGCCGAGGCAGGTGGATCACGAGGTCAAGAGATCGAGACCATCCTGGCCAACATGGTGAAACCCCATCTCTACTAAAAATACAAGAAAAAATAGCTGGAAGTGGTGGCACACGCCTGAAGTCCCAGCTACTTGGGAGGCTGAGGCAGGAGAATTGCTTGAACCCGGGAGGTGGAGATTACAGTGAGCCGAGGTCCCCCCACTGCACTCCAGCCTGGTGCCTGGTGACAGGGTGAGAATCTGTCTCAAAAAAAAAAAAAAAGAACTATATGTCACAATGTGATGGTAATGCAGCATTAACAAAGAATCATATTTTACTAAGTCCTCTTTATTTATGGCTACCAAAGTGTACTTTATGTGGCACTAATATGTGCACATTTAGTGTCTGGAGTAATGTACCTTTGCCAACCATCATCAAATAACAAGAAGTTAATAAAGGCTGATGAAATAGATAACATATTTTCAATTAAATTCCAAATGTTCATAGAAATTGTAAAGAGATGCACTAGAAGTTTAAAGCTAGTCTTTCAGAATTAAATTCTCTTGGTTCAACCACTACTTTAAAAGCTTCTAGCTACTTAGTGTTAAATAACGAGAAAAATTATGAACCCAAGATACTTTTTGCTTTAACAAATCAATAATCTTTTTAAAAATCAACACCTATGACTCATGGAGGTGACCGAATTAATGCAAGTCAGTGCCTTAAAAATGACATTAAGGGGAGAGATCCAAGATGGCTGATTAACAACTCAGGATTGAAGGTCCCAGTGAAAGCGCAGAGAGCGAGTGGACGCCGCACTTTCAGAGGAATTTTTGTTGCCCACAGACTGGGAGATTCCCGGCGGAGGAGCCACATGGGTCCCCAGCGTGACTTTTTTGGCCAGCACGGCTGTTTTGCCGGCGCCCCGGCACGGCGCTTCTCGGCGTGGAGTATACAGGATGGGGTGCCCTTTGAGTCTGGCTCGGCTGGTCCCAACCCCACAAGGAGAACAGCAATTGGAAGCGCTGAGGACTGAGAGTTTCACAGTAAGCACAGCTGAACCGGGAAGGTCCAGCTCTGCAGGGAAGGGGCGTCCGCCAAAGGAAAACTAAGAAACAGAAAAAACTTCATCACCGGGCGGAGAGATCCAAGATGGCGGATTAACAACAGCTCAGGATTTTAGCTCCCAGT